>PVJD01004266.1:0-141061 GCA_004026545.1 Mormoops blainvillei
TTAGTGCTTCTGCTTAGTGGAAACCAGGCCATGTATCAAAGTTTACCTGCAACAGAGGCTGGAACATGTAGTTTTAAGGCTGTTAGTCTCAATAATAGAGGGAGGCAAGCTAGAAGGGTGTAGAAATGGGTGCTAAGCGAGCAGGTTTACAATACCTGTCATTCTACACATTTCACATCTGGCTGCTGTTGTGAAATTGGTCATTTACTCTTAAATTTTAAAAGAGGTTGTTACAATATAGCACTGCTATTAAATTTTGTAAAATTATCTTGTGACCTTTCATCTTGCCCAATTTCTAACAGCTGTAAATTTTCAATTTACCCTCGTGATTTCAAATCATAGTATTAACCAGTTACTGTGCTTTAGTTAAGTAAACATGCGTTTAGTTAAACAACACAGATCAAATTTCAGTGACCACGAGATTGTAATTGCATAAAGTACAAATTGTCTGCTAGTTCTCTAGTCTACCAATCGCTACCTAACAACAGGCACACATCGTGATTAGTGGCCAATCACACCACTTCTTTCACAGTCTGTTAGTGATTTGTCACTGTGCACCTCTTAGTCCCCACAGGCAGCAGAGTGTACAGCTATGCTGTCTCCTTGCCTCCCTGTGAAAAACTCCTGTGACATTTTACAAGAATGAATAACTGAAAGAGGGAAGTGGTTCTCTTTCATCAACAAAGATTAAAGTGCAGCAAAGAAACAAAAAATGATAACGCTGCAAGTAAAATGCGAATCGAACATAAATGAAATTAGAGAAGAAATCACTGGTTGTGGACCCTCAGACGCTGCTGCTGTTCTGGTGGTTCTAGATGTGCAACCAGACCAAGTTAGTGAAAGCTGACCTACTGACGTCAGTGAGGGAGCGCTGGTCACGGGAGGATGAAGACGTCCTAGAGGAGGTGAAGCAAAGAAAAAACTTTACGTTAGAGGAGCACTCAGAGATTTTTCATGCCGTGGAAAATACAAAAAGAGGAACGTTGGAAGATGATCCAAATTCAGAAAAAAACATAATTTATTAAAACAGAGGCGATGCTTACTCTGTATAGCAAGTTATACCATAAGAAGGAGCTATTGAAATTTGGTAAGGCTTTTACAATGAAATAAGACACTTTAATTCTCAATGGTTCTAATATTTTAAAGTACAGTGTATTAAATAAATATTATTTTATTATTTTCTATTCCCATATAAATTTATAACTGACAGCAAGTGAGATTTTAATGCCATGACAAAAAATTTAAAGGTCATGAAACAAAGATGAAACTTTGTGTAGTTTCATCTTTATGGTCACTTTTATGGTTCTGCTTATATCTCTTATATTCTTATATTGACTAAAACCTTCAGAACAAAGATAAATAATATTTGTGAGAGGGGGCCTCACTTAAAGAATGACTAGACTAGATATAGAATCTTGGGACAAAATAATGTATTCTAAAAAATTTGTACTGTTATATTCTGGAATTTAATGTTGGGGAGGAGATATTCAAAGCTGCTCTTATGTTCTTTCTTTTTATAGATTTTAATTTTTTAATTTTATATTTAGATATGTTTTGTAGGAGTGTTTGTGAGTTTCAAGAGGATTGCTCTTCCTTATAGCTTTTTCTTACCTCCAAGTTTTTGATTGTTCAAGTTAAGTTTGCTGCTAGGATTTTTTCTGTCTTCCTGTGAAACATGGATGTCGAATCAGAAAGATGACCGAGTCCTCTCTAGTATAACAACACCGATTTAAGGGTGTTCCAATAAATTATACGTAAATATACCCATTTCAGTAAGCTTCTTAGAAGGAATCAGGGTGAAATTACTATGATAACACTACTGTTTTCTCCAGAAATTCACAATTCATTCTTAACACTTTTCTTTGTTCTGCTGAAATGTTTAGTTTTTAAAACAAACATAAGAGAAGTATATTGTTTATAACATTTTAATTCACATTTTAGTGCATAATTTCACCAAGGGAAGAAAGGGTTGGAATTAGAAAGTTCAGCATCTGATAGTATATGTAGGGGGCTGAGTTATAATTTCCTCAGCGGTGGACTTTACTTGGTCTAGATTGTATCAGTGTTGTCAAAAACAAAGAGGACCAAAAATGGAAGCAAATGTGTGAAGAATTATATTTCGTTTTGGTTGACTGTTTTTATCTAGCCCGGTATTTAAATTATTGTTATAAGTCATAGGAATCCCATACCCAGAGCATGTAAACATGATAAGAAATGGCTCATTAGCACAATAATGACTACTGAAAAATTAATAGTTCATTTAAATCAAGTCATTAGAAATAGCAGTACCATGTTCCTTCTGCTCTGGTAGCAGAAGCTGTGGAACAAATTTTGCCGCGACATGTTTCCTGCCAAGATCCTGCATCAAAATCTCAGACACAGTAGTTTTCGGAATCCCCAGATCAGCTTCTGGTTCTCGCACTGTCAGTCGTCAGTCTTTGTGGATTGCAGCCCCTACACGTTCAACATTCTCAGGTGTTCTGCTTGTTGCAGGTCTTCCAGAATGTGGATCACTTTCAACAGATTCTCAACCATATTTTAAGCATTTGTGACGCACTTTTATTTGCACTGCTCTCATTGCATCGTCCCTGAAAGCCTTCTGAATCATCTGAATAGTTTCCACAGAGGAACGTTCAAGCTTAATGCAAAATTTGATGCAGATTTGTTGCTCTACTCGCTCAGTCATTTTGAATGCCATGGCCACACGGTGCACATGCTCACTCAATGGCATCTGCTGTCCCCACTGACTAGTACAGTGATTTCATCACTGTTAATGCATGCGCATTCCAGTCTGCTCTTCTTGGCAGCCAGGTTACATTAATGTCATGCAAATTGTTATCATTGTATTAACCAATGGCTGGACTTTTTCCAGACAGACCTTGGTATGCTAATTATGAAGAGTATAGCTCACCATGAGAGCAATTTTTTATTTTTTAATTACATAAATAACATAAGTTAACTTTAGAAAATTAAGAACATACAAAACAAAACAATCAAAAGCTTCCCATTCCTACATTAGGTAACTATTTTTGCTTTTTTGGAATCTACCAGGTAAAGATGTTTCCTTTTCCTCACCAAAAGGGGATAACATCAACTTTTCTCTTTGAAAAGTGCTTTTTCCTCTTCATAATATAATAGAGACATTGATCCACAACAGTATTTCTACTTTACTATATTTTAATGATTGTATAACAATCCTGTTAATAGATGTATTATCATTTATATTCATTCTATTTTTGTTAGACATGTATGTGGTTTCTTAATTTTATGTTGTAATGAATCTGTGGTAAGTATTATTATGTCTAAAACATTTTTATAGATCTGTAGTCATTTCTTTAGTATACATAATTAAAAGTGGGCTTCTGTGGTTAAAAGGTATAGAAAATTGTCAACTACACACTAGAAGAGCTGTATTAATTGCATTCCCGCTAGTGGGAATGAGAGTGTTAATGTCTCCAAATATTTGCCATAGAATTGTGTAATTTAACTTTAATATTTGGTAATTTGCTAAGATAAAGAATGTTATGCTGTTTTAATTTTCATTTTTTTGTGCTTACTTGTAAAAGTGAATATTTTCCCATTTGTTTTTATATACTTTCTTCTGTATTCCTTTTTTCTTTCTTTGAAAATGGTCTGTTTGTGATCTCTTTGCATTTATCCACCCCAAAAAAAGCAGATTAGTAAAAAGAGATTTAAAATATTGGATGGATTAGATGTATACTCAAAATACTGAAACAATGGAGTTACATCCACAGAGTATGGAGGGCATGGGGAAAGTTGTAAATTAAAGAATTATTACTGAATCAGGGTGTCCTTCATGTGGAAAGACTATAAGAACGTCATTTCCAGACATCAAAAAGACTTAAAAAAATAGGATATCATTACTTTAGAAAATCAATCAGTTTTAGTTCCACTGAAAAATGGAGGAAAATGCACAACTAACACCTAGCATCGGGTATGTTTGAGCTGTTCAATATTTTATACATATTAACTATTTCAGAGTCACAACCTCCTGGAAGGAATAATAAATAATTCATTAAAATATAATAATAAATTTATGGTTGCAGAAATATAGTAGTAAGAGTTATCATAACAGTGTTTTATTTAATAAAAATGATATAAACAAACTAAATATTCAACAATAAGGATCTTGGTATTATACAGATAATATAATAGGCATTATAAGTAATGGAACCGGCCAGGCACTGTGCTAATTATTTCACATTCATTATCTACTTTATTTACAACACCTTTATGAGGTAGTTTCAGTTATTAACCCTATTATACAGATAGTATAACTGAGGCTTAGAGAAGTCAATTTGCTCAAGACCATGTAGCTAGGGCTCAAACTGAGGCCTGTGTGGCTCCAGTGTCTTTATTCACCTCCACTATGACCTGCTCTAGATGGAAAGACAAAGAGATGGGCTACCTGGGTGTGCCATTATGGAAATTTTCTCTACAATTAACACTTCTCGCTTTTGAATTTAGAAAAATAATTAGTGAAAAATGAAGTAAATTTAAGAAAAACGAAACAAAACAAAACAAAACAAGTTTTTGAAATAAAGGCACGAAGGTCCAAAGGATGGTCTTCTGGGCACAGTTGAAATAGACAATGTTACCTCTCACAGGTGAAGACATGGGGGATAAATAGCTTAATTCTCTTTGCCATTTTCCACAATCCAGAAACTCAAAAGCCAAGATCAGGTTACCTGTGAAAAGTAGGATGTGTAACTTTTAATGTGTAAAGTTACACCAAGAGGGCTGGCAGGTTTCCAGAAGCTACAATGGTGTAATAGAGTTTAATCAGGGAAACAGAAGCCTGTCTAGGTGTGTCGAAGATAGGGAATTTAATATAGAGAATTTATGTACATGGACCGGAGTAACTGGAAGAACAAAACAGAGGAAGAAAGGAACTGGAGCAGAAAACACAAATCAAGATGATACCCAGAGATAAAGAAGTACACCTAGCATCACTGGCTGGAATCAGTATGTCTGCACACACTGCTTTAGTGTGAGAGATTGTGTAGCCATTGGTTCCAATTTTGCTGAAGGTTTCTGGAAATCTTTTTTCTCAACGAAGGCTGGAACCTCCATCAATACTGTCATCATTGCTGTTCTGTAGATACTACTCTTGCTGCCAAAGACGTTGTTAATAACTGTAGACAAATTCACTTCTCCCCTCTCTCTCCTTTCATTATCTCATGTTGCTTTTTATTGGTAGAATTTAATTGGAGACCAGCTGACAAGTGAGACAAGAATATGTAGCTTTCCGGCTTCCACAATTCCTATTACATCTAGCAGAGCGAATGGCTGGAATAGTGGCTGACAGCAAAGACAAGTTATGACACTGTCCACTTTCTTGGCTATTCAGCATCCGTTCTCCTCCTACTACACATATTTAATTTCCATACAAGGTTCTGCCTCTATCTGATTTAATGCACATGTTTCTTTTATAAATAGTGATGCAATTTCTTCTTCTAATTCACTGAATAATTCTTCCAGAAAGTTTCATATGTTACAAGTTAACTTGTAAAGTTACCTATCACAAATCCCCTTTGAATAAAGAGATAGGGGTGGAAGGGGGGAGTAAAATTGATCAATATACACAAATATATGTACCTGAAGAATAAGGAAGAAAAATAAAATATTTTTAGTTGCTATAGTCTTCATTTCTGTATCTTGTCACGAGGTTATGTAGATGTATACATTTCTTCTTCCACTAACATTTCATTTTTTCCTTTGTTCTGAGCCAGCCTCCCTTTTGGTCAAAATGCTAAACTTTTACTTCTGAAGTATCTGAATCACTAATAATTTTCTTTCCTGTGTTACTATTGTCCCATTGTAGCCTTTATTATTGGAATGCAAATCATAAGAGAAGCATTAGGAAATCCCAGAGTTTCCAGAAACAGTCTTCCTTGCTCTGTGTGATGGCAGAGCAATTTCCTTTTGATAACTAACTACCATTTTTGCCATTTGATTCTGTGACAGGAGAAGCCTAAACTATCTGCCTAGAAGCCTAAAAAGTCTCAACTTTTCATTCAGTTGAACTATTTGTTGAAGCCCTCAGTGGAACTAGCTCTCTTCTGGCAACGAATACCTGTAAAATATCAGAAACCAATATTATGGGGGAATGGCAATAATTCTGTAAGTGGGTCATTAGGGTTAATAGAGGAGCCACTATCAATTCCAGCATTTGGCTCCATGATTCATCTTTTATGGTCATGGCAAAAATAGTGTCATATATACGGTGGGCAAAAGTTAGGTTTACAGTTGTTTGTATGGAATATAATACAATAATTAACAAGTAAATACAAGAATAAGCCCTGAGTTTCACATACTCACAACTGTAAACCTACTTTTGCCATACACTGTGTTGGTGATCAGTTCAAACATTTGCCATTCCTTGAAGGGCAATACCTCCCCCTTGCAGGTCATGTAATTGAGTCATGAAGAGGCCAGTCTACTATTATTTCACACCAGCTGCTTCTGGATGCAGGGATGCCATGTTATTGATAGGGGATTTTCTGGATGTGAGTCCATCGCTGCACTATTTTGATGTAAAATGAGCTCCGTGGTGAGAAGCTATGTTGTGTGAGATACCATGATAGGAAATATGGTACTGTATTAATTTTGTGGGCTGCTAAAACAAAACCACACATGGGCTGCCTTTAAACAACAAAAATTTATTCTCTTACAATCCTGGAGGCTAGAAGTCTGAAACCAAGATGCCTCAGGGCCATGCCTTTTCCAAAGGCTCTAGGGAAAAATCCTTCCTTGCCTCTTCCAGGTGCTGATGGCCCTTGGCTTGTGGCATATAATTCTCATCTTCAGACTCCAATGAATCTTATTTTCACATTCCCATCTTTTTCGTATACCCATCTCCTCTTATCAGGACACCAGTCATTTAATTTAGGGCCTGCCCCGAGTCCTGGATAATTTCACTGAGAGATCCTTAACTAATTACAACTGTAAAGACCCTATTCCTAAATTAAGTCATATTATGAGTTTCTGGGTGGCTATGAATTTTGGGGGATACTATTCAACCCATTACACTATACAACCCCTTGTGAAGGAGCCCTGATTAATCTGCCATTAATCTGCCACTAGGTGTCATTAATCTGCCACTTCGTGTTTGGCTGATCCGAAATTGTGGGATCCACATTGTTTTATGCTGTTTTTTTTCTTTTTTTTAAATGTAAGTACACACATTTTAATTTATTCTTAACAATATATTTATATTTTAAAAACAGGACACCTATACACATGACTAAAGAGTGGGGTTCACACTTACAGACCCAGCCACACCGAGAAGCCCCTGAGGACCATTTAATGCTCTGACAGTGGCATTGCACAGGCAGAGCAGGAATACATAATAGTACTGTTGGGACCATCGTAGTGACAGATAGGAGCCTCGCTGTGTATACCACAGTGGGAACAACTCCCCAGAACTGACACATGTACAAAGTTCTAGATCTCCCCAACAACCTCCAAACCTGGCTGCTACTTCCAGGGGGCAGAAAACCTCAGGCATAATGGGCCTAAGTATTGGGGCGGGGGAGGGACATAGGAAAACTGAAGAACTAGAGTTCAGACAAGCACGTGTATACATATAACGTGCTATAACTGCAGGTAGGGCATTCATCCGTGGTGGCAACTTAAATAGCCTTAGTGAGGGGAAGTCCCTGTTATAGGGCTCTCCTTTATTATGGTGTTTACTTTGTATATTAAATAAGCACTGTGGTGGCCGGAAAAAGGACTTGTTTTCATCTATAGGCTGTGTAATCTTGTCCTTCCGATTTTTTGAGAGCCTTCTCTGGAACAGACGGCCTTTAGTGAATATTAACATGAGACCCAGATTTTCTTTCATTCCTGCTTATTCTGAGTCATACATTTACATGTCTCTTCCTAAGGCCTTCTTGTCGCCAGTCAGGCTATCTTGTGTCTTCCAAATCTCTGACCACCTGGTTAAGCCAGAGGCATTCACTATGAATCAGTGAAGATCTGAACATCAGGCTTTTTCTCTGTCCATGTATAGGGGACAACCACACAGACTTCCTGAAACTGCTACTCACGAAGATGACTTGCCTTCCACGCTGACTTTCATGCTATAGCAGCCCATTTCCAGCATGTGCCAGCATGTCATGTCACTCCATCTGAAAACAAGACCCAAGACATTTCTTCCTTAGTCAATTGGTTATGTGGAACAACCTATAAGGCAGTATTTGTGGGTTGGGAGAGAAGCAAGAATGAAGCAAGAGAAAGTTGTGAGAGAATTTTATTTGTGTTTCAGGACTTGTTAAATCTCAGTTTCATTTCTATTTGATGATGAAATATTGCCATGCATGGACAACTTCATGCATTTGTGGATAAGACAGCACTCAATTCATTATGTATAGATTTGATTCCAGATCATGTGGCATCTTTTGGTCAGACATCCATCTGCAACAGGGCTCACTAAAAGCTAGGAGCTGTTCTTTCAGTGTAGTTATATGCATAGAAGAACATGGCTTTACTCCAAAATCCTAAGGATTCCTGCTCTGATTCTCTAACTGGGGACTTCAGAGCCTTCATAGATCATTCCTAATTTACCACAGAACTGCAAACATTGTTGAATCTGTTGGGTTATAAGGTCTTAGTGTAGGCAGAATAATTGCCCCCTAAAGATGTTTATATCCTAATCCCCAGGACCTGTGAAGATATTGCCTTCCATGGCAAAAGGGAATTAAGGGAGCGGATGGAATAAAGGTTACTAATTAGTTTATCTTAAGGTATTATCCTGGGTCATCTGGGTAGGCCAGTGTAACGACAAGGGTCTTTAAATGTATTAGAGGGAAGCAGGAAAGTCAGTATCAGAGAGATGTGAAAGGCTCAATGGACCATTGCTGGTGTCTGTGGTGTTTTGTGGGATATCAAACTGAGTGTCAGATTATGGTAGAAAGCTGTAAAGTTAACATAACCTAGAGGTTCCTGTCCTGTACACCAGATTACTTATAGTGGCCTTTGTTAATTAATATAAATAATAAAGTATTACTGTGTTGATTAGCTCTAGAAAATAGGAGCTAAAATTGAAATCTCCACTTTATTACATTTATGTCGTTATCCAAGAGCCTTCCATCTTCTGCACAGGTCAAATAAGTGAGTGGAGTAAAATGATGACGGCAACTATAAAACATAGCCTTTCAAATATTTGATGGTGGCACTTATTCCTGCAATTCCTCCATGGATATTGAATTGCTTTTGGTTAACTTTTCTGATAGGTGTAAGTAGATGCAGGGCTTACCATTGGTTCTTCTTATAGCCATTGTTTCGTTGATCAGGAAGCCAGAGGAGGATTTTTGTCATCTTTTCAATATGACTGTTGTAATTACACAATCAAGAACTAGGAAAATAAGCACAGGATGGTTTATAGGCTCAAAGAACTCACGGTGAGCCCATCCGTAGGGTAAACGGAGGCAGTCTGGCTTCCTCACCCAGGCAGGTGTCTGGGCAACTAAGGGAAGCAGTTTCCCATAACCCTGAGAATGGGCTTGATAAGCATTGTCCCCATAACCTTGAGACTGGGTCCGATAAACGGTTCCCATGGCCTTCAGTGGGCTCGCATGCGTAATATTAAGTTCTGTTTCATAAGATCTGTTGGCACCCTGCCGGCCTTGTCTGGGTTCTAGTATTTAAGGGGGTAGGGACCCTCCTCTGGATGCCATGCTGAGCGGACAGGTGACATGGAGTGTGACACACAGCTTGCAGCTGGTGTGGATCGCCCACCCCTGAATAAAGGCACATCAGACATCCCAACAGCTCCATGAATATTCTTCGGTCTCCACAATTCCCGTGAACCTGTGAGGCCTTGAACAGCCGTAACACACCATCTTTTCATCATGTAACCTCCATAACCATCTATTAGCTCAGGCAGATAATAGAAGTGTTTTTGGGTATCCAGAGATCAATATCAACTCAGAGACTGTGTCTAGTTCCAGGTGGTCAGATTATTACCCTTTCTCCTCTGTACAGGTACCATGGTGAATAGGTACAAGGCTCTTCCGGGGAAATATTTAGAGAAAAAGTCACAGGATATATCTTGTAACATTGTAGCAGGGCCCTTCCTCACCACGGCTTTACCTCAACTTTACTCAGGGAACTCCGGGTCTTTGAACTGGCTTACGAGGCTACGACTCCTCACAGTTTCTACTCATCAGATCTAGACTACGTATGAGGGGGGACCCCAAACACTGGAATTTATTTATAAAAAATTGAGAATTTATTTTACTCATGTTTAAACTTCAGGCACCTTCAAAGCACTCTCCCTTTGATGCAATACACCTATCTAGACATTTTCCCCACCACTCAAAACAGTTTTTGAACTCGTTGATTTTGATGCCTTTTAGTGCTTCTGTGGTTTTTTTTTTGTTTTACCTCTCCCACATCAGCAAAACATTTCCCTTCGAGGACTTTTTTTTTTTTTAAATCTGGGGAAACAAAAAATGTAATTTGGGGCAAGATCATGTAAATAGGGGTGGTGGGTCATTGGGGGTCATGCTGTTTTTGGTCAAAAACTGCTAAACACCCAGCGCAGTGTGGGCAGGTGCGCTCATAAATCACCCATCATGAAATGGGCAAACACGTTGAAAGAGTCTTCAAAAAAAAAAAGTTCATTGAAGCCTCTCACAGCCTCTCATAGCAACTCCAGCTGGTGCACTGATACAGACAGGTTCCTAGAACACTCACCTAGCTAGCGGGGGAAGCCTGTGCTACAAAGGGCCTGCCTTCCAGAAGATAATTCCAGTTTTTCTTTTTTTGGTTTTCCCATTCTATATAGAAATATTTATAATATTTACATAGTTTTTTTTATCTACTTCATCTTTAAAAATACAATGATCAATTAGCCATCCACAAAGATCCGTGTGTGACAAAGCATTCTGATCACCATTCTGTCCCTCTTACTCATTAGGGTAATTATGCTGACCTTAGCTGTGTGCCAGTTAAGGACTCGCACCTGGCTCCATTGAAATCAGGAGTGTTCAGCACAATCACAGCGTCGTCCACTGTCGTTCCTCATATATCGAAGACAATTGCTACAGAACCTTTCATGGGTACCACGGCTCCCCTCACAAATGCAAAACTGTAGGCTGCTAATGCATGGACCCTGCCTTCCTAGAGAAAGGAGTACCCTACTGACTTTGTTGGGGGACATGGTGTGGAATCCTTTCTGTAAACTATGCCAAGAAAGATATAGCATTTCCAAAACATTAAATTTAGGGCATTGTTGAGGTCAGATTTTGGTCAATTTTCCAAGAAAATTTTTGGAGCCACTCTTGATATTTCAAACAAGATGTTGGTTATACAAGTGCTGGATGGACTGGAAGAACAAAAGGACAATGAGTGAGAATAGGAAGGAGAAAAGAAATCAGAAGCAGCTACTGTCCCTGTGTGGAAGCTCCAGCCCCTGTGCCTGCTGCTGCCCTGCCTGAAGCTCTGGCAGTAGGTTCAGAACCCACCTCAGAAGTGACCCATTGGCCACACATGAAGTATGCCGCTGATATGACCACTGCTACTCTGAGAGCGTGGATAGATTGTACCTTGGACGGCCAGGGAAACTCACAAAGAGGTGATACTTGGGCTGGTTTTGGAGGATGAATAAGCCT
Organism: Mormoops blainvillei; assembly: GCA_004026545.1. Classification (NCBI taxonomy): domain Eukaryota; kingdom Metazoa; phylum Chordata; class Mammalia; order Chiroptera; family Mormoopidae; genus Mormoops; species Mormoops blainvillei. The sequence goes on from PVJD01004266.1 coordinate 11,640, forward strand.
TGTCAGGTAATTTTTCAGGTAACAGAGTATTTGCAAGAGCCAATTTCCCTCCAGAAGTTATAAATAACCTTTGGAAATGAGGGCAAAATGTAGAGGAGAATGTTTATCAAATTATGGTCCACAGACCACTTGTTTCAGTGTTGGGGCATCCCAAAAGAGATAAAGTAAGTTAGAGCTTTCCCAGCGGGACCTGGAAATCTTATCTGTTTTAACAAGCACATTAAATTATTCTTATATAAACAAAGTTTGAGTTAAGTAAGATTTTAGGAACTTTAGCAATTATTCAGTTTACTAATTATGACTCAAGAGGAGTAGGAAACTGCAAGAAAGTTTTTCCACCCACATACGCATTTGATTTTGGCTTAATGTATCTCTGTCTGTGTGCAGGTATGGCATTTGGCAGTAGGGGGCACACAGCGAGCTTATTGTGTGTATTTGTTACTTGAGCCTGCTTATGCTTATACAAGCATGTGGGTCCTTTTCTGTTGAATTTTAAAAATAATGACAACAAAATGCTCTCTATGATTTTGGAAGATAAAATCATCAAGGATTCTTTGAAACATAAAGATTGAGCTTCTTTAAAAACACCTCCGAAAGTTTTTTCTTACTACTTTATTCTGTGTGTGAGGGAAGAATGTCCAGAATAAGAAACAAATGACTTATCATTAACAGGAAAGCGCATCTAATTATATCATCTTCAGGAGCTTTTCCTTTTAAACCTTATTTCTGAGTTGAAGTAACGAGAAATAAGAGCTGCTTGGTATTCTCATCAGAAGTTAGAAAATTTTTCTTTGAGATCTCAGGACAAAAAGAAATGTAATTCCAGTTACATTATTATGCTTAAGATATTTAACAAGAAATTTCATAAAAAGAGAAACTTAGTACATGGGTGATTTTAATTGACTAAAAAAATTTAAACCAGAATGAGAAAGGCCCAGCGACAAGCTGCAAATAGAAAAATGATGACACAAATCTAAAGTTGTTTTCATTGGACTGAGTAAAATGGAATTTCATAACATATCTTAATCTTCCCCGTGACACAGAGGAATAGATTTTGTCTTTAAAGATCAAGCCTTCAGAAAGCAGAAGTTGTACAGTATTTTCATCTTATTTAGAGTGGTAGCATTATTTTTCCCTTTGATCTATTTATTTAAATTTAAATTTCCATTAAGCACACAATTTTGAGTGAACAAATTGTAGAAGGGTTTTTTGCTTTAAGTATTAGTTCACAAAGTTTCCACTAGAGCGAGATATTTATCTTTAGGTCAGGTATACTGAATGTGTTGAATTAAGGCTTGGGGTTTAAGAGGAAGAGGAATTAAATTGCCAAAAAAATTACTCAATTTGTTCCATGTGTAAAGTGCACTGATTTACTTAATTTCACTCTGTTGGTTTTTAAAAGCATGATTATAATTGCAAATTCTAGAGCATCAGTTGTCCAAGTGATGAAATTGTCATTAAAGATGAAAGGAGAGAAAACCTAACACATTTTTTAAAAAAGAATCTATTTATTGTTCTGCCTCATTTTGCTTTCTTCAGAGGTACTGGGACATTGTATACAGATCAAAGGAAATTAAAAATACCTGCTGATAACATCAGAGAATGAAAAGTTTCAGAAAGAAAAAAAATATTGTAAATTATACAAACAAGAGAATGAATTGAATTAAACCCGCAATTTAAAAAGAGTGAGAGAGCAACAGGTAACCTAGGAGACCTCGCTCTTTGATGGGAACCACAAATGGCTTTGCTAAGGTCAATCTTATTGATGAGACACTAATTCACCTGTTAGTTCTTAGGGAGCATAGCCACCTTGACATTTTGAAGGGCTGGAGTTGGCTTCTTATGTAACATACAAGCACATACTGTTTGTGTGATACTGGATAAATCACTGAGAAGCACATCAAACATGTACTTGGGGTTGGCATTTCTGTTGGATTCATCAGATTTTTCTGTGCACCACAGAAGGAACCCCTTTACCTGTGACACCTTCTTTGTGGGAGGGGAAAATCAGGCTATCTGACCTATAGATTCTTGGTCAAACCTAGAAACTTTTTGGACTTTCTGTGATTTTTGAGAAGGGGATCCCTTCTACTCTAAATCAGTTTATGGTAGAAGATTGCTGATTGAGTGAGAATTTAAAATATTAAATGGAAGCATTGGTCTATTCCAATTTCTTGCCAATTGAGACAAAATAGTTAAAAATTAACAAATATTATATATAATATTATAATTATATATATATATATAATGTTACAATGAGAATTAAATGATTTAATGCATATGAAGACACTAGACCCAGGCCTGGCAAATAGTAAACACTGACAATTATTGTTCAAATATACAATTAGGTAGATTTGTATGGGTCAGAGAGCTCAATCATGATGCTTGTGTCAGTGGAGAGATATTGAACAAATTGTTCTCAATATAAAATTTTAGTGTATTTAGGGTCGCTGAACCAATTTTGAGGTATTATCATTTTTCATAATTCCTAGAGAAAAGCCTTCAGCATAGCATGCTTTGATAGAAAGAGCCCTGTCTTTGGTATCATGCAAATGTGAGTTAAAAATCTCAGTTCTTTCACTTATAAGTTGGGCGACCTAGGTCACATTCTTTAGATTCTCTCAATCTCAAATTGCTAATCTATAAAATGTAGAGTGTGATGAGCATCAATTAGGCAAACTTTGCATGACTTCTGGTACACAGTAAGTGCTTAACACATGTGCATATCCTCTGGTCCTCATTCTCTTGATATAATCTATTACTTAAAAATACTTAGGGTTTATGAAGGAAAAATTATTTATTGATTTATATATTAGTGCAAACTAACCTGATGCTAAGGAGATATTTAATTTTCCAAGTACAGTTTCTTTTATACCCCTGTTATCAATTTTCTTTTCGAGATCGGCCTTAACTAAGTGTTATTATGCTTTAGAATTTCTTAAAATCAGTCTTTGTTTAACAGTCATGGATTTTGGGCTTTGTCTAGTATAATTGGTTTTCAAAATGTAATTCTCTGTCACAGATAATAAATGATCAAATGTGAGAACAATAAAACATTTTTTCCTTTGGTTAAAAAGTTGAAAGACTGTAATTATTTTGTTTTAGTAAGGAAAGCCATGTACATGCTTCTGCGTTCCGGATTTAGCAGACCTTCTGCTGAAAAAGCTCCTGGTTCTTTACGGTTTCCAAAATTAACCGCAGACAGCAGTCTGGACAGGAGCTAACTCTCTCTCTCCCCTTTGTGACGTTTAAACAAGGAGGCCATCAGATGGAGGTGGTTCTAATGTCTTTACAGCTTTACTTATACAAACCAAAACCTAAGGCTATAAATGCCTCAAAGTTAAGAAATGAAAACCTGAGGACAACTAATCATAAGTAGCCAACCAGTCTTTCCCAAATAAGGTAACATCTTAAGCAATAGCCAATCAAATGATTTCTGTGTCTTTTCTATAATAGTCCTCCCCCTGGCTGCTGTTGATAGAGTGCTCCTAGCCCCTTTGGGTTTAAAGGTTACCTGATTGGAACTGACTTTTTGCTCAAACAAACTCTTCAAAATTTTAAGATACCTCAGTTATCTTTTAATTCCTTTTATCTTCTGGAGTGCCAGTACAAACACTTTTAGGTTGTACAAAAAAAAAAAGATTCTTCACTCTTTTCTGTATATTTGTTTGTACATTCTGTGTGGATTTTAGCATACACTCTACTATGTATTATAAAATGTGCCCTAAATAGGTATAAAAAGATTGAGATAAATGCTAAATAAATTATATATTAAAAACATTTTGATAAGTATGACAGTTTCAGATTATTATAATTTTCTGATTTTATAGCACAATCTGCGTATAGGGTGACTTTTATCAGAAATAACTGAGGGTGTAAATTTGCACTGCAGCCTTCTTAAGACTGTTGACTGATCTGAGCTGACTTTTTGTCAAAACAGTTTAGACTGTCTTTGTTTTAGCATCATACTTGAAGAAGGAGGTATCAGTTCTGTTATTTACTTGTTAAGTCACTTGAATTTGCATGCTTAGAATGCCATTTGGTTTCTTGGCAGGGATCTTTTAAAGTGACCTGTCTACTTTGTAATGGTCATTTTGGATAGATCGTATGATTTTAAATCAACTTGATGAATCACACATAAAATGTACTATGTCACCATGGACTGGAAGTGAATGTGTGAGAAAGGATGCTGAACTGATCCTCCCATTTATGAAACTTCTCTCCTTAGGACACTTCATCCGCCTTACATAAGTGTGACCAAGTGACCCATGGACAAGAAGGAGATATCTTGATCAATCCATGCATCAAATAATTATAAAATATAATTTTTACTTGTTTGGAGGAAAAAGATAAGTAAAAATAGACCTGTCAACATTTTATTTCACATTGCAGTGGATCAACTGGACTAGGTTTGAGAGCTCTGTCAACAGTAAGGGTCAGTAACCTTTTCCTGTGAAGGATTAGATAGCAAATATTTTCAGTTTTTTGTTGTAATTATTTAACATTGTCATGGTAGTGTGAAAGCGGCCATAGATAGTGCATAAACAAATGGGTGCCACTGTGTTCCAATAAAACTTTATTTACAAAATTTACAATACATTTGTAAATATTGTCATTTTGTCAGATTTGGAAAGAAGACCATATTTTGCCTCTCATGATCTAGAGAATTGTGAACCTACTCTACACCAATAAAACAATAAAGCCCATGTTTATAAGGAAATTACTTAGAGGAAAAGTACCTCTTTCAAGTGGATGGCTTAGTTCAACTCCAGAGACCTTTATGAATTACAGGGGACTATAGAACATTCATGCTGGTAATTGGTGAGTTGATGTAGCCTCTGTCCTTGATTTTTTTCTTTCTCTCAATCACATACATATCTACACACACATACAACATACCCACCCCGACACGTGGTAATGTGGTAGCCACCATGGTTTGAAATTAGTGAGAAGATGAAAAGGGAGATTCATGCCCTGACTGGAGTAACTCAGTTGGTTGGGCATCATCCTGAAAAGCAAAAGGTCAATTCCCAGTAGGGGCATATGCGTGGGCTGTGAGTTCGGTCCTGCCGGGTGGGGGCATGTACAGGAGGCAACCAATCAACATTTCTCTCTCACATCAGTGTTTCTCTCCCTCTCTTTCTCCCTCCTTTCACCCCTCTCTGAAAATAAAGACATCTTTAAAAAGATATAAAGGGAGGCTAAGATGTGTTCTGATTGGTGCAGCTATAACTTTGGAGCATGAGGTATGAAAGAACTTTATCAAATTGTCAGGCATCTTTTTCTTTTAGCATCTATCAAATGCTTAAGCAAATTATGACAGCTTCAATGACATACGGCAAGAATTGAATAAAGGCAAGTGAACGCCTAAAGTAACAAATTGCAATTAAAGCGAATTTTCAGAAAAAATTTTTTTTCACAGTGTATTAGAGGAGATCTTTGTCCAATACCTCCCCAGCATTCTGTTGATGCTTTCCGTGCTTTTACCTTCACTCTGTTGTGTCTCCTTTTACCCTTTGGATGACTTTCTGACCCTTTTTCTTAATTGTGTAGAGTCTTCAAGACATCCTGAGCTCCCTACAAAGGGCCCCCACTTTGACTGGTTTTGCCTCCAAATTGCCTCTTCTCCTCACTGTCCTCTTCCCATAATATAATAGTAATGCAATAGATGATAGCAGTCATTTTCATTAGTGAGCTCCCATAATTGTAGCATGAAACATGCAAGACTCAGCAAAAAAAAATCAAGAGAAACCAGAGCTACAGAGATTTTTAATATATAAAGCAGAAGTTATTGCTTGCATAGTCTTTAACATTCATTCAACTTTCCAATAGAGTTAGGTAAGTATGATAAAGTGGGAAAATCACCTCATCCTTTGGAATTTGGGCTCAGTTGCAACTTTATATGTCTTTCTACTAACATCAAGAATACCTTGTTCATGTGGCATTTTAATAGAATAGGTTATTTCATAGGAATGCATTTCCAGATAACTAAAATTGCCCCTTTAAGAGAAATGAAGCTCACTGCTTGCTAAACATGATGTTAGATGTATAATAAACCTTGATTTATTTAGTCCTTCAATAACCATAAAAATAAGTATTAATATGCAAATTTAAAATTTTACAGAGAAGAAACTAGAGCTCTAAGAGATTAAGTAACTTGTATAAGAACACAGGGGAGGAAGGGGTTGAATCTTCACCCAGACCTAAGCCTGTCTCCATCGTCTGATGCAACCTTCCTTAAGTTTTGCAATTTTACATGCTCCTATTTATAGGTATTGTCATAAACTCTTTTAACAAAAGATATTAAATATTTTTCAAGCTGTTCTAGATAATTCAGTATTGTCATATGCATTGTAGGCCCTCAGGGACTTTTGATGTATAACGGATATTTGCCCTGCAGCCCCATCTGTAGTGTTTTTTTGAGCTCTTGTGTCTAATTTTTATCAGTTTTCCATTTTTGTGATCATCAATAAGCTTTCATCTGTCACTTCTTATTCCTCTCTCTGTGACTGCCTTGCTCATGTGAGCTACTACTACCCATTTCCAATTTTCAAAGTCTAATATTCTGATTACTAGAAAACTAGACAACTAAACTTCCTAGAACTATGTATAAAATCATTGTTTTTAGCATCAGTGTGAGCACCCAAGGAGTATGTACTGTGAGGCAATTATCTCAGCCAGTCATGGATATTTTTGCTTCTTTTCTGTTTTCTTAATTATATCCTATAAAATCAAGATCCCTGATAAGTGAGTTGCAGAAAACCGAGACCCTTATCATTTTTTTATGTTAGATATATTTTAGAAAGAATACCTGAAACATAATTTCTCAATAATTTCTTTCATTCCAGTTTGCTAAACTTGCCTCACTTTCTACTTTTTGTTCATGTATTTTATGCACAAAGACCAAGAGTTGAAGAAATTGTATTTCTCAATCACTAAGAAATGCAGAAAAAATACAAAATGTGTAGAATGTTGACTGTGAGGGAGGTAAGAGGAGTTTTAGCTTTGGGGGAATTTTGTCTTGATTTCTCTGCTTCTATTTATGTCAGAATACAACATATGATCTGTTTGAAAAAGTAGTAAGCACAATGCAAGATTTTATCAAATGTTAGTAGTTTTGATATCATTTAGAAAAATATTATGAACTTGATTTGAAATTAGAATTTTCACAGGGAAATTAGGGGAAGGAGTGTTTCTACATGAAAGTTTTTTTTGCATCCACAGACAGTTGTGCGCAGGACAAAGAGGCTGTCTATCTGAAAGGCTGTGAAACGTGACTACAACCAGGGCTATTGGCTTAGATGGTTTATGTGTCTGTTTTCCTCCAAAGATCTTGGGCTACTTGAAGGCTTATGATGCCTAATATCTTTCTGTATTTCCAAGTTCCAGCACAGTGTTCATTACATAGTTGACAAACAATAAGAGTTTTTTTTTCTTTAATGGATGGATGGATGGACGGATGGATGGAAGGGGTGAAGAAATTTGTGGTTTCCAGAAGCCAAATGTACTTATGAGAGCCCATCTCTTATCTAACAAGTTTTCCTGTGGATAAGACATATAAGAATGGTGAATTCAATGTGTTTCAATGAGATACTCAGTGCCACACTTAGGTACTTGGGTTTGTTTTAGGAATAATGAATGGATGTTTTCTTCACTTTTGAAATTTTATTTTTCTTTCTTTCAAGGCATTACTTTAAAATAAAAATGAAGTAGAACAATGTAGTAAAGATGACTAACTACTGACTACATTGGAGATACAGGGCTGCCTAGTTCCAACCCCTGAAGTGTAGCTACTGCATGCAGCAAAGCCCACCAGAACTGCTCTGAAGGCTATCAGCCCGAGAATATAAATGTTTTTCTCTCTAGAATTTTATTTAGAAAGAGGATTTTCCACAGCATTGGATTTAAACATTAGTAAAAAGGACAGATATCAGCAGAGGTTTATTTCATCAGAGTTATCCTCATTACAAACAAGAAATAATTTTTTACTTCCTCCAGACACAGCATTTTACTGAGCGCCATCCTCTGTCTCATGGTGCAACTCTTATAAGTTCAATACACTAATGCAAAGTTGAAGTCCTCAAAACTGCGTAATGATTCCCAACACACACACACACACACACACACACACACACACACACACACACTATTTACAGTAAGTGTGGTGTGATTTAGAAACGTCACAGAAGTTCAAGAGAATGGTAAACTTTTTTATTTGGAGGATGAAACACTGTGTCATTGCGTGATTTTGAAGTTGCTCCTGGTTTATTTTCTTTCTGCTCTTTTCTTGAAATCTTGCAAAGTTTTAGGAATCATATCTTTTTCATTAGTGCAAAAAAAAAATCTTAGAACTTTTGCAAACTCTACTGGGTTAGGCAAGTATAGTAGACATCAGTAGTGTTCATTTTCTTACTTTTACTTCCTTGTTAGGGTGTCCCTAATATTGTTTGAGATAAAAATGTACCCCACTAAACATTCACCTTCCCTGCTCTTATACTAAGGATCCATTTGATCAGTTCTTACCAATAAAACTAAGTAGAATTCTGCTGACTGTTCCTGGGTAAACTTTTGCTCCCTTAACTATTATGGGCTTAATGTTTGCATCCCCCCAAATTTGTACATTGAGGTCCTAGTGTAATGGTATTTGGAGTAGGGGTCTTTGGGAGACAATTAGGTTTAGCTTATGTCACAAGGGTGGGATCCTTATGGTAGAATTAGTGCCCTTATAAGAAGAGGAAGAGTGAGGCCTCTCTCTCTCTTTCTCCCTTTTCTCCCCATGAGAATGCACCAAGGGAAGGCCACACGAGCACACAGCAAGAAGATGACTGTCTACAAATCAGGAAGGGAGCCCTCACCAGTCACAAAATCTGTGGGCATTTTGATCCTGGACTTCCCAGCCTCCTGACTATGAGAAATAAATTCATTTGTTTAAGCCACTCTGTCTATCATATTTGGTCATGGCGGCCTGAGCAGATTGAGACACTGACAAGAGTAGAGAAGAGGCTGTTACTTCCCTCCCTCCAGCCTCCCCCTTTCTGCTTTGAGTGCAGATGTGATGTCCAAAGCTAAAGCAGACATCTTGTAGTCATAGAATACTAAGGATAGAAGGACAGAAAGAACTTGGGTCTTTGATGACACCTTTGAGCAGCTAATATGTTGTAATCATCTGCTTTCAGACTTCTTGATACCTGCAAAAAGAAAGCCTTTATTTAAACGACTACAAGGTGAGTTTCCTGCTAGAAACATCTTAAAGCATCCATAAAAGTGAGAAACAGCTATGGTTCATTAATACCCAACTTTCTGTATACATGTAGATTATTTAGCTCTTGTTTCTTTGCAGTTTCGCAAAGCAGCTGAATGACATATCAAATAGGAGCGTCTTCATTAAGTCAATCTTCTCAACAAATAAATTTTTAAAGGTTTAACTAAGTAGCCTCTCTCTAAGGGGAAATTGTTTAAACCTCAAGTATTCTTTAATATGTTTTCTAAGGAACTTCTATTATCTGGAAAATTCACTGAATTTAGTATCCTCTTTTGCAGTAACATTTATTTAGGTATTTTGTTTCTCTGGCTACTCATTTGAAGATGATACTAGCATGAAAAATATGCTTTGCTAAGCAACTGGGAGGTAGTATTTTCAGACAATCTTTAACTGCTATGAAGAGTCAGCCTCTAATGAACCAATAGGATTGGGTTGATTTTTTTAGTTGCTTTGAAGGATCAGACTGTAAGTTATCTGAAAATGCAATACATGTATCTACTTTCAAATTATTTGTAGTAGTCACTGTAGGACACAGCAGGACTGCATTTAACCAATTCTTTCCTGACCTTCACCAGTCTATGCATTTATGACACTGATTGTCATCCTGAAGATGACATTTGCATGACTATTTGTTCATGGGGTCTTTCATTTTGATAAACTGAAATGTTCTTGCTGTGTATTGTTCATTTTTAATATCATTACAGTGTTTCCTCTGGTTTAGCTCTAATCATCTCTCATTTCCCACATTACCATCTAGTCCTGGGTATACCAGGGTCAAGGACTGGAGTAACTAGACTTGAGGCTAAGGAATAACTATGTTCTTTGAGAATTAAGCTTTTCTCTCTTTTTAGGTATAACTGGAGGTAATTTTTTAAAGTTATAACTACTCAAATTCTTGAGCTATTATTTTATTTTTATTTATTTTTTTATCTTCACCAGAGGATATGTTTATTGATTTTAGATAGAGAGGAAGAGAAAGAGAGAGGTTGACAGTGAGAGAAATATCTGTAGATTGTTTCCTGTAAGCACCTGGCTGGGGATCGAACCCACGACCTGGGCATGTGTCCTGGCTAGGAATAGAAACTTTAAACTTTTGGTGCATGAGATGATGCCCCAACCAAGTGAGCCCACCCAGCCAGGGCAAACTCTTGAGTTTTTAGATCGATATGCCAAATACTGTTCTTAGTATGGAGGCATGTGCTGTAGAGAACAAACCAATAAACACCAACCAACAAAACAACCAAGTAAATAAAACTGTGGTTTACATAGAGAATTAGTCCAAGATTGTTAATATATAGCTATTGGGAACATTAATAGACTCTCATGCCTAGTGAAAGTGTTTGGGGAATGAGGTACATTCATGAGAACACAAACATTTGTGTTCCATAAATGTTAGATACATATTAGATACATACATATGATTTCACATACCTCCTGACCAATGGGAGAAATAAAATGATCAAAACTATTTTAAAGATGATCTATTGAACCAAAGAGAGATTTAGCTACTCTCCTCATTTTTTTTTCCAGTGTCAAACAATGACCTGTTGGTTTTGATGGAACTTAATTTACTCCATTTTCAAATTTTAACATGTTCTCTGTAAATTACTACAGATGTTATGGTTTTGTTTCCTTGCCATGTCCAATATTTATGGTAAAACAGTCAAGGTAAGATTTTCAATTCTCTCAGTGAGCAATTGCTTGGAAGCTAACTGGATTGGCTAAGAGATGGACAATCAGATTCGGCCCCAGGTAGCCAGATTGACCAAGTAATGATTTCCTCTTAAAAGGTGGTTATCCATAGCCTAACTCCTGATAAATGCAAATATTAAATAGCATCTGGAGAGAACACTGCTCTGCTTTCTAAAAACCTTTGTCTCCAATTGAATTGATAACTAAACAACCATATGCTCTGGATAATAAGACCACAGGAGAATTTGTAATAGATTTTGTCATATAAAAAGTAACCATTTAAATTCATACTTTTTTTTGAAAAAAATAAAACTTTTTAAAGACTAAAATCCAGATAAAAAGAAAGTACAGTTGTTCCCCCATATCTGCAGGGGGTACATTCCAAGAACCCCAGTGAATACCTAAAACTGTGGATAGCACTGAACCCTATAAATATTTTTTTTCTGTACATACATAGCTATAATAAAGTTTAATTTAGAAATTAGGCACAGTAAGAGATTAACAACAATCACTACTAATAAAAATGGAATAATTATAACAGTATACCATAATCAAAGTTAATGAATATGGCCTGCCTTCTTGCTCGAAATACCTGTTTTACTGTACTCACTCTTCTAGTGAAAAAGTGAGATCATAAAATGCCTACGTGTTGACTGAAGTGAAGTGAGATGAGAGAGTATTAAGTAAAACAGGCTTAAACACAAGCACTGTGATACTCCGAGAGTCAGCCTGATAATGGAGATGGCTGCTAAGTGACTAACAGCGGACAGTATACATGGCGTGGATATGGTGGACAAAGGGATGCTTCATGTTCCAGGCAGGATGGAGTGGGACGATGTGAGAATTCATAATACTCGGAATGCTGTCTAACTTAAACCTTAAATATTGGTTATTTCCAGAATTTTCCATTCAATATTTTCAGATCTTGGTTAACCATGGGTAACTGAAGCTGCAGAAACTGAAACTGTGGATCAGGGGGGATTACAGTAATTCTAAATTACAGTCTCAGGAGAGCAGCAGGAGAGCGGATGGCATGAGTAGGATAGCCTTGTGAAACTTGAGTGAGTGGCCTGAGTCTAATGCTCTGATACAGATGTTTCTGCTTCTGTTGCAATAGAGAAGAAAAACAAATGTGACCATTTGTTAACACCTGGAGAAAACTTTAAAGAGGTGATTGTTCAACATATAAAAGGATTTTCTAAGCATCAGTCTGTTGAGGAAAAATTACTGAGTTTAAGAAAGACAAACATTAAATGCACATGCAGAATTGTTTCAAAGGTTTTGAAAGATCCAACTGGGTAAACCTTTGCAATATATAAACCTTCATGATTTCTCTTTTCAAAATGGTTTCCTTTTTGAGTTGGATTTATTAGGAAAATCATCAGGTTATCAAGGCTGTTACTAACAGTAGTAAAATGCCTTAGAATGGCTGAATCACTTAGGGACAGAAGAAAACATCTGAGAATCTATGTAATTAACGTTTACTCTCTATGATTGAATACATGGAGAAAACGTGTATCTAAATTAGCACTGTGCTGATCTCTGCTCTTCCCTGGTCAGAAGATCCTGTAAAGGATCCATTTTTATCTTTCTCAAGGAGCAAAGGTAATAAAATAAAGGTCTTTATTTTCTCTTCTTATTGCTGTAAAAAGTAGAAGATACTTTGATGAACATTTTATCGAAGTAGGATTTTTTCCTGTATTCTGGGTGTTGTTTGTCTTACACAATTGGTTTTGAGCATGTTATGTGTTTCCTGATTAGTATTTCTGATTAGGACATAGATAATCATCTGGAGTAAATGCTGCTGGATAATTTTGGACTTCACATAAATATACATGAATATGGGTGGCAGGAAAATAGTAAATAACAATGCAACACTGAGTGATTAGAGTCTAACATGCTATGTTGTCAGGGAAGAAATGTGAGTTTAATTTCCAGTTGTAGCCCCTTATAACTCACCCTGTTCTCAGTGCAGTAGGGACTGACCCTGTATAAATGTGTGTTTGGTGCTTTGCTCCCAAACCAGAGAGTCAGATTTCTAATTCTGGAATTATGCTTCCCTTTCAATGTTCATTTGCTTTTTGAAGTATGTGATAAATTATAGTGATGAATTTCTGTACAGTTGGACGTTTTTAAATGTCTTTATAAGAAGAAAGCAAGGAAGATAAGAAAATAGTACACAAATAAATAAAAATATATTGCATTCACCAGACAGAGACAGCAATCATTTTCACTTCTTTTCTCAGTCCACCTGTATGTCAGGTGGCAGACAGCCTGCCCTGCACTCTTGATTTGGTCTGCTGTTCTGCACACTGGTGTTACCTTTGCGGACCTAGCTGTTCACGTTAGTGCACAGACTGCCCCTTCGGCTGCCTGTTCACAGCCATTTCCCTGCAGGTGGCATCAGGGACTGGATTGTGCATTTCTCTCTTTACTTTATAGATGGTGAAGTTGAGATGCATAAATGAGGACGTTGGCCTTGAATTAAAAAAAGGAAATAAAAAATAAAAGAACTCAGAGCTTTCTAATTCTCAGTCCTGTGAAAAACCAGCTTATATTTTCTCTTCGTCTCCGCCTCATAGTCTCTTCTGTAAATCAGGCCTAGTGGCCTTACCACAGCACTGGCTGCCAAACACTTTCACCGAACACCCTGTAAATGGGCTGTCAAGACTTACAGGACAGGAGCCTAAAATAAATGATCTGAAACCTGCTTCAAGAAGACAAACTGTTTCCATGATTTCAATTCCTGTTTCTTTCCCACATTCCACTGACATGGCCACAGGGGAACAAAAAGAGAACGTGAGAAAAATCTGTATGAGTTGCAAAACAAGAATGAGTGCCCCTCCACATGTGAGAGGAATCTAAGTGAGATACACCGCAAGTGACAACAGTGGGTTCTGACCAAAGTGTGAATCGCTGCGCCGGAGGCAAAGCCGGCTAGTGGAGTGTGCGCATGCGGCCCTGAGGAGCGTGCTGCGCTGAGAGCTGTTGGGGCAAAGGCAGGAGCCAGCTCTTGAGGAGTTATGGTGGCGAGCAAATCTCAGCTCTCCCAGAACCTGGGAAGATATGCAGGTGTCAACAGAGTCGGAGTCCCCCGCATGCACTCTCAGCTAACATTTGATACAGAAAGTGTGAGCTCGAGGGAGCTGCCAACAGTGGAAATGTTTCCCTTTCAGGCCTAGATCAGGCACCTGGAAAGTTGAACAGAATTGAGAGTGAAATTTCTGGGTTTCAAAGTCGGAGCCTGTCTGACATTTGTCACATACACTTGTATTTCTTACCAACTGCAATGCCTACGCAATATTAGGCCATTTCTTCTCCTTTTAGTCCTCAGCTTGAAGGTGGGAGTCTTGACTTGTCTGAAGGTCCTTTGTCCCAGAGCTGCGTGCTCCCACAGTGTTAGAAAGGAGATAAGAGTAATAACAGTAAAGGGAGTCTAAGTGGGCTGGCTGGACTTCTTTCCCAGCACTGTTCTGACCTTAAACTCCTTTGTTCGGGGCACAGAGGGCAGAGACTTGGGCTGATGTTGAAATCCATTTGTAGTCATCCAGTGTTTAACACCAAAAGGTCTCTTTTCAGGTAAAGATCTAATAATCCAGCCTGGTTGGATCTCATTTGATTTCAACAAACTTCAGCTTCCCTCTTGATTCATAAGGAAGTCTTCAGCGTCTATGCACTTGCTAATCAAGATACAGTATTCATGGGGTTTACATACGTGATTTATTCTTTATTAATACACCCATGTAGTTCTCTTACCTAGGAAAGACGGTTTTCATAGGAAACACGGAACACCTTACATAAAACAATTTGAAAAATATTTCCTCATAAAGTATAAAATTATTCCAAGGATGGAGCCAAGGGGAGCTCGTGGCGCCTTCGGTTTTTGCCGATGCTCCACAGTGACCCTGAGCTAAGTATAAGATGATCCCGCCCACGTCTTCCTTCTAACAGGAGAATTCATGTCTACCAGAAAAAAAAAGCAATATTCTTGCTCATTTAGAGACTCAGGGACAAGCTGAGAAGGAACCCTTTACCACAGCTGTACAGATCCTGACCTGAGGCCACCTCTGCCCGTCCACACCTTCTGCCTGCGCAGAGACAATCCAAGGCTGAAGGGCGGAAACAGCCGCGGCGAAACTGAAGGCTGCCTTCTTGCCCGTATATGGATCACAAAGAATTTACAAAGAGAACAAGACAATCTTTTTAAAAAGTCTCTTTTCCTAATTCTGGACAATAGACTATTCTTACCTCCTACCCAACCACCGACAGTCACCCACAATTTTTGGACAAAAAAAAAGCAGAGAAAAATCAACAGACACACAAAAAAGTCTCAGCCCTTCGTCAGAAAAGGATTTAAAGAATCAGAGCAAAAATCTCCCTGTGAAGCGGGCTTACTACATGGAACTAGAGATACCTTCAGAAACTTTTTTTTTTTTTAAAGACTTAAAAGGGCATTGCATCTATGAAAAGGGAGCACTTTAAGGCAAAAGATGATTAAAAAACCAGCCTCATGCTTTATACTATAAAAATACCACAATGAATTTTTCTATGCTTTTGAATTTTATCAAAATAAAAATTTTCTCCTCACCAGCATGCAATGCTGAACACAGAGAGCAGTTGTACGCTACGGCAGAAAGGTAGCGGCGAACACTGGAACGCAGAACACATTGGCAATGATCGAGCAATAATTGCCAGGAACTGTGAAAGTTATGATAAACTTATTCAGGAGATTGAATATAATGGGAATTCCAGAGGGAGAAAGAGAGAGGATCCTGGAGAAACAATAAAGAAAAAAAATTATAAAATTTCCTGAAGCTCAAGAGAGACTTGAGTCTTCAGGTCTGTTATGTAATTGGGAAAAACTAATTAAAATGACCCATATGTAGGCTATCTTATTGAAATTTCTGTATCCAGGCAGGAAGTTCTGGTAGCTGCCAATCAAACTTTTCCTTGGAAACATTTAATTCTAGAAGACAATGAAACAACACTGTCAGGCTTTTGTAGCAAAATTCATCGTGACCCAAGAATTGTACATCCAATCCAAAGATTACTCATGTGCAAGAGCAACAGAAAGGCATTGTGAGAGCTGGAAGGAATCAGAAAGAAAATTACTAATGTGCTGTTCCTGAAAATATAAATCAACAAAATATTTGTAACTAAAGGAGAAACGCAATGAAATGAAGCACTTATAAATGAGAGGAGAAAAACATAAACGGTAGTGAGAAAGCCAATAAAGCAGAGGCAAAACTAAGTAATTATTTCTACTACGACTGTAGGATTTTGAAAAATAGAATTAGAATGGAATACTAAATAATATTTTTAAATTACTCCACACTATTCCTACAAAAGCTAGGAGGTGAGGGCGGTGCGGAGGAGGTTGCTCACTGTCCGCTGAAACCCACTCAGCCGTCTTGCCACAGAGACGGAGCCGAGGCTGGGCGTGCAGCGGTCTGCATGGCAGGCTAGGCATACTTCACTCTCTCGAATACGAGTGCCCATTAACTGTCTTCTTGTAAAAGGAGGAGAGCGGAAATAATGAATTCCACTCTCAGGTCTGGAACTTAAGACATTAGGCATGCCCTTTTGGACATGGGCATGACTCAGTTTTAACCACGAAGGTGGCAACAGTACCCAAGTGCATGGGGGAGCGTGCCTCGGAAGGAACTTAGGTTCCTCAGGGCTGTCCTGCCGATGTGGACCATTTACACATAAACTGTTATGTGAGTGCGAAACTTCTTCCCTAAGCCACTGTGTCATGGGGTATTTTTGTTACAACATTTTAGCTTTGTCCTGATTTATATAAATATGAGAGAGGAAGAAAAAATATGCATAAAGCAATGGAGAAAGCCACTCATGTGGATAAAAGCTACAATCTAAACATACAATGTTTTACAACAATCTGATCAATTTATACATATTATTATGCAATCTGATTTTTTATAATAGACAACATTTTTTGGTCATTCTTCCATGCCAATATATAAAGAGTTACACATTATTTGCAACTTTCAAATAGTATGGTGGTTTCATACTATTTGAAACTCTATAGTATGGTGGTTTCATAATGTATTTAACTCTACTTTTCTCTGTGTGGGTATTGCATTTTGTCCTAAGATTTGGCTATTGCAAATAATTCTACAGTGACATGTCTCATGCACATGTGCAAAAATTTCTGTATAATAGGTACTCTAGGAGTGGAATTTCCAGTTTAATTCCACACATGGGATTGCAAAATTGAACTCGAGATGAGAAGAGTCAGACACAAGTCTAAATAGTCCTTCCTGAAGCCACTTGCTCTGCTATTTATGGCTAGTTGGAGTCTATGGCTGGTATAACTTAAGCCATAGACTCCCTTGGCTTGGCTGGAGCCCAGTAGAGTTGCTGGCTCACTCAGCCCTACTTCAGACCTCATTGGCTGCAAGCCCCTGAGTGGATACTGCAACTTCCATCGCTCTGCTGAGTAAATTCCCCTCAGCCACTGAGGCAGGCCAGCTTCACCTGGTGGCTTCCATGACAAGCCTGGCGATTATTCGTGTCCACACCACCTGGGACTTGAGAGTGAATGGATAAACCTAAGCCTCCTGCAGGGTAATGCTGCGCCAGCAGATTTTGTGGGTGACACCTTGGGGAGGCATGAGCAGCAGCCAGGGAGTTTCTCTCTGGATTTCTCAATATGTGTAGGGTAATAACTCCCCTTTAAACTTTATTATCACCCCACATTGCGTAATATACCTTCCCGTCTCTGAGCTAGAACCCAGAAGTGGCAAGGCAGATCACTCATCTTTTCTTTTGTAACCCATGGCTTTTCCTCTCTCTCTCCTCCCAAAACATTACTGAATGGAGTGGGCAGGTTTCCTTTCATTTTTCCTGTGTAATATTTTGTCCTTTGTGACTCCTGCTAAGCCTCACCAGAGATCAGGTACCTGTCCTCTAGATTGGAAAAGAACTTTATGAGCTAAGATCTCCAACCTTGGTTGTCAGGATACCAGAGGGAGATGAAGGAATCTGGGAAATACTTAGCAAAGCTGTATCCTGACTTGCCCAACTATTGTCGGTTATAGCCAGGGGTGGGCCAAGAGTGGGTTTACAGTTGTGAGTACTTGAAACACAGAGTTTATTCTTGAATTATTATTTGTTAATTATTGTATTATTTTCCATATGAACAACTGTAAACCCACTTTTGCCCACCCCTGGATTTTTATTTTGACAAGCTTTACATTTTCTTAGTCTTTCTTTTTAAACAAGCAGGGTGTAGGGGAGCAAAGGGAGAAAACTTGGGACAACTATAATAGCATAAAAAGAAAATATTTTTAAAAATAAATAAATAAAATAAAATAAAACAAATAAACAAACATGAATGTTCTCCCAGGAAGATAGATGTTTAGGGAAGAAAAGGCAAAAGTCTTGTATTTTGGAAAGACAAAGAGAAAAGCACATAAAAAATTATATACACATATATGTGTGTGTGTATCCCTCTGATTTCATTTGATAGTTCCTGCCAGTATGCTCTAAACATGTTTTCCTACTCGAGAGTCCTTTTAATAGTATGTGATTGAGTCTCCGTGCTCTTGGCAAATCAAGGATATAGCTTTTTTAAAAACTTTTTTTTGTCAATCAGTTAAAGAAAACAAATTTGTTTTAGTTTTCTGATCACTAGAAAGATTGATATATTTTTATGTTTATTTGCCATTTATATTTCTTTCTTCTGTGAGTTGCATGTGAATAGCCTTCCTTAATTTCCTAGTGTGTTGTTTGACTCTTCCTATTGATTTAAATTTCTTATTAATTATACGAGGATGTCAAATATGCTCAATACTCAGGGCAGTGCCTAACACATAGCAAGCACTCAATATGGGTTGTGTTGAGGAAATATAATTACAAACAAAACCTCCTAAACCAGGAAACTTCTCCAGAAAGGTAGGAGAGAAAGAAAACCTTTTTAGTAGTGAAAAAGCATTAAACCAAAATGTGATGTACTTTACAGGTAATCCATTAAGAGAACGCAAAGACAGAAAGAAATCTCACCCTTTCACCTACCCAAGCAGACACAACCCATTCCGTACATGTTTTCAAGGTAAACAATAACTAGTCCTCAAGTAAGAGGAATCGACAACACCGTATGTCACACATACTTTTTCCTAGATTCACCTGGTAATTGTGGTGACTATCAGTGTTAGCTAACTGGTTTTCTCCAGAGGAAAAACAAACTTCAAATTCTTGTAACTAGAAGAAATTTTGCAACTTGGTGCAAGGTGCCCATCACGTTTAGGCTCTTAGTTTCCCAATAAAATTGGGAGATTGGGGTACTATCTGTCTTGATGATTACGCTTTAAAAAGATGGCTCTCAGTTCCTGGAAAAAGACAGTCCTGAATCAGAAGGCCTATCTAGTTTTATAAAGTATTTATATGCATTTCAAAGATATGAGAATATACCTTACAATTACAAGTATTGTAAAATAAATACTCATGGATAAAGTCAAGGGGGGAGGTGGGGTTGAGAGTGGGGGGAGAGGGGAGGGGCGGGGGAAAATGGACAAAACTGTACTTGAGCAACAATAAAAAAATAAAAAATAAATAAATGCTCTAAGAAAAAGGAGTAGAGGAAAATCCCTTCCCTAGTTTTCCACAGGGAGAGTTAAGCTTCTTAGTTTTAATTTGTATTTTGTTCCTAAAGTTGCTAATAATATTGTTATGTGTATGCACTGTATCTATTAGGAATATTACATTTTGTCATTAAAAACAGAGTAAAACAAACCTGAAACCAAATAAAGAATCCTAGCAGTGGCTTTGGAGGCCTTTCTGAATCTGACCCTTGTTTACCTCTCAGATGGCACCTGGGTGGCTTGCCTATGCCCTCCTTGCCAGCTACAGGGGAACATGCACCAAGACTTCATTCTGGCTCTTGTCTCTGCCTGGACCACAATCCCACAGATGTGTGAACAGTTTTCTTCCTTCTTACCTCTTAAGGTTTTTTCCTTTCTTTCTTTCTTTTTTTTTAATGGTATACTTTCTCACTGAAAGTTAGCTTGACCACTCTATTTAAAATGATACAATGCCCCTGGCTGCATGACTCCCATCCTGAACTGCCATTCTTTCCTTGCTTAATTTTACCTATAACACTTAACACCTCTTAATAGACTAGATTCTGTACTATAGGTTTTGTTTGTCCCTTCTCTTGCTAAAAGGCAATGTAATGGATACACAAAGTTTTGTGTATTTTGTTCACTGCTCTGTCTCCAGGGTTGAGTAAGGTCTCAATAATGTTTTTGGAATGAATGAATATATTGATAAACATACACTGACATTTTAATTGGCTTTTCAGTAAGTGCACAGGGTTTTTCATATAGAAACATTTTAATTATTATGTAGCCATATCTATTTATCTTTTCTTTAAACAGTCTGAGTTTCATTTCTTCCTTAGGAAAGTTTTTTTCTACATCATAAAGTTTCCCATCATGTGTAAGAGAAGGGTCAATAGTGAAAAAACTTGTAAAATCTGAACGAAGTCTGATAATTAGTTAATAGTAATGAACCAAGATTTTGGTAATCAGTTTTGACAAATTTACCTTCATAATAGGAGATATTAACAATAAGGGAAATTGAATGAGAGATGTACAGAAGTTTTCTGTATTATGTTTGTAACTTTTCTGTAAAGTTAAAATTACTCTAAAGTGAAAAAATTGTGTTAAATTTTTATTTTTTCCCTGATCATGTTTATAGATTTGAATTTAGTTTTAGATACTAAGACCAAACCAGAATGACTCTTTGTTGTTGTTATTGTACTGTATGAAGTAGAACACCCGTTTCTTTTCCCCTTAGGGATAGTCAGTTGTTCTAGTTTGAAATGCTGCTACATAATATAGTTTATTCAGCAGGGGAAGTGAACTCTTTTTTTGCAAAATGTTTCAACTCTTCCCATGTATTCTTACAGATTAATTTAATATCAGGTTATCAAGTTCCTAGAAATTCCTATTGTGATTTTGATTGAGATTATGTGTGTAAAGAATGTATATTTGTGTACAATTTTACTGCATTAAATTAATATACTTAATATCCCTTATATCTGCAAAGCTATTGTAATCCATAATAAAAGAAAGAAAATATGTAAAGTACATGGAGAGGCAAATTAGCAGAGGAGAAATCAGAAGGCCAATGGCATAGAAAACTTACACAAGGGACTTCAAGAGAAAGAATAATCAATAAAATATGAATTAAAGTGAAAATACAAATTAGAGTAAAAAGAGTCAGCATTTTTTCCAAGTTACAGAGATTAAAATGAGCAATAATGTTTGTCTCTAGCAAGGATGTAGTAAAACAGAGTCTCCTATATTACTGTCAGGAAAGTAAATTTGGTAGAATCTTTCTGGAACACAAATTGGTAATTTATTTCAAATTTTCAACATTTTGAATGCTCGTTTAGCAAGTTTATCCACCTCTAAAGATTTCTCAAAGGAAATAATCATGGAAAATATGAAATATAAAAAATGTCCACAATGTTGCTTATAATAGTAAAAGTAAACTAATTTTACATTAAAGCATGGTTGACTAAAATTTGTTTTATATGGACAGTGGAATATGTATGTCTATACCATGATAAGCTGAACATAATACACTTAATTGGAGTGCCACGAAGTGTACTCATATACAAGGGAGAAATATCAAATATGGATATTTTATGGACTAAAATCAGGACAGATTTAAAAAGGCAAATTTGCCTATGTCTCTGGAACAGAAGCTCTCACCCTCCTTGGGTAAGCCGAACAATCGAAAGCCATCGAAA
Source organism: Mormoops blainvillei (assembly GCA_004026545.1). NCBI lineage: Eukaryota > Metazoa > Chordata > Mammalia > Chiroptera > Mormoopidae > Mormoops > Mormoops blainvillei. The sequence continues at coordinate 33,374 of PVJD01004266.1, forward strand.
AGGGCTTTGTCCTTAAGCGAGCTGACAGAGTTTCAGGAAAGGCAATTGCGATTTTTTGTGGTTTTCCTAAGAAACCTCGTGACTTGGCTATGGAGCACAGATGATGTGTTTGTGTCTGCTGGCTGCGGATGTCCTTCCATTAACACCGTCACGTCAGGTAAGTCAGCCATCTCTACGCCACTGCCTGTGTTGTGATGTCTCAGTCTCCACCTTTTAGGCAACCCATGCTCCCTGTGATGGCGAGTGGACTGTGAGAACTTCAGTCCCTTTTCAATGTACCGTGACGAGGGGGATATTGTTTTCGGATAATAAATATTTAGTAACATTTAAGCACTTGGGTATCAGAAAGTAGAGAAGCAAGAGGTACAGAGACGACGACAACAACAGAAATGTTAGAACCCACTTCATGTCCCGGAGCCTAGCTGGACTAGAACTAACCAGAGGTGCCGTGGGGTAGTTTGGCCAACCTTAGGTAATGAGGTAGTTCTTTCTTTCAGTTTATGGATTGAATTCCTCCCCTTAAAGTGTTCACCCAGGCACAATAACATATATTATTAATTTCATAGACTCTGTTTGACTGGCCAATAACTAGTCAAGCACATATCTATTATAGGACCTCTTTAATCAGTGAGTTTATGCTGGTTTTGCTACTGAAGTCTGAGCCATTTCATTTGCTATCTGGGTGATAATTAGGGAAACACTTGAGCGTATCCATTTTTGCACATGAATTTTTATTCATAATAGAAGCCCTTTTATAATCTGGGGAAATAAAAAATCTTAGACACCTTGTATTGAATCAAGATATTGGGCTCGTAAAGAAAGACGAGCAACAGGGGTGGGTGGCAGGTGAGCAGTAGTCGTAGTTCAATTGTGTATGCTAAGTTTGGAAGGGTCAGCTGATTACACAGAAGAATGTTCCTGGGAGTACACTTTGAGGGGATATAAATATATTGTTTATGTAACGGGTCAGTGTTAATCACTCTCTGGACTTAATTAATGTCATTGTGGAGGACAAATACCTTAGATGAAATTAAATAGATCATGTACTGATTTCTAAATAGCTTCTTGATAAAATAACTGGACCACAACCATTCTTATCCCTGATGTTTCTTAAGTTTCTTTGAGGCTTTGGGAGATATCAATACCAGCAGTTAATTGCAGAGGACTAAAGTCCAATCAAGATGTGTCAAAGTTAGTTAATATTTCTGTGCTCAATATGTAAGGGAATGTGTTGATTAGTTTTGGGGTGAAGTACAGTGGCATTTGGACTTCTGGGTATAGCTATGAGTTTCTTACTAGAGAGGTCTGGGGCTGGGTGACAACTCTGGCAGTTGGAAAAGTTGACAGCCACTCTGGGCAAGGTGAATTATGGAATTCAGTTTTTATAGGAACAAAGACAATGAAGAGAGCTGTAGAAAACACCGGGGGAGGGGAATTGTAACCCTCTATTTTGAACCAACAGGAGAAAAAGAATCAGGCAGAAAGAGAAGAAAACAAAGTCCTTTGCCTTAAGCATTCATTTTGATTTAAAAGTTGATGGGTAAAACTGTCTTTAATCCACTCTTACAGGAGCTCTCTATTTCTCCTTCTCCTCCCCCTGCCCCTCCTCCTCTTCCTTCTCTCCTTTTTAATAAGCCATAGAGTTTGCCCTCTGAGGAAACAGATAACAAGATTATAGGATCCAGGGCATTGTTTACATCAGGAAACAAGAATCCACAGTTGTATGGCCTGTAGTATAAGACCTGTAGTTTAAGAGCAGGATTTGTGGTTAAAAGCACTTGAAGTGGTCCCTTTAAGGCAGATTTTTATATCTTATTCAATATATCCTCCCTTCTTATTTGGTATCATGCAGAAGTATGTCTGGGGATACTTGGAAGGCAGCTTACACCTCTTGGGCATATGACAGCAATATTAATATTGCTAGAACCACTAAAGGTCAGAATTGAGCAAGGTAGAACCTGTCAGAGGCTGAGTCAGTGTGAGTTTCACAGGTTTGTTTGTTTTTTTTTGGTAATAATGATGTATGATGAGAGCTTAAGGGAATTTTATGGTGTAAATCAGTTTCTTTAGGATAGGGTTAGAAACTTAGGCCAAGAGAGATTAAATTCTTGAAAATTTTGATGGTTTTATTTTATTTAAAAAATTATGCAGCAAAATTGACTTCCTTTCTTGTAGTGTATTGTTCTAGGGATTTCACTATATGTATAGTAATAGGACAAACGCCACTTTCTCAGGGCCTCTTTCCCAGAGCTAGCTGGACCCCATAAAGCTTGACTGACCCTAATTGTTTTATGGGCCTTTATCCTCAGGACTAGAAAACTACTGGAAGCGCCCTGAAGGCTCAGAGACTCCGGGAACTGGCAAAACAGGACATACCAGACCACAGCGACTGGACCTTACCCTGTACCCAAAGATAACCCTGAAACAAGCTTCAGCCTAACCGAAACATACTGCTCTACAACTGCCCTGTTACCAGATGAAAACTCATAGCCCCTGCCTCTCAGGGCTGGTGCTAGTACATCTCTCCGCACCTAGCCCTTTCCTTATCTTGGGAAAGTAAAAATAAAAAACTTTGCTTTTTGCATTTCTCTTTGTGAATTCTTTCACAGCCCGTGTTACCGACCGACCACCTAACATATAGATTCACACAACCACCATCACAATCAGAATGCAGGACAGCCCACCACTTAAAAAAAAAATCCTTTGACGGTTTCTCTTTATAGCCACATCCTTGGCATCCTTAATCCCCGGAAACCACTATAGTTCTGTCTTTTTTTTTTTTTGAAAATGTCATATATATGGGATTATACCATATACAATCTTTAAAAATGCCTTGTTAGTTTAACATATACCTTTGAGATTAGTCAAAGTTGTTGTGTGTATTAATAGTTCATTCATTTTTATTGCTGGGTAGAATTCCATGATGAATGCCTCAAAGTTTGTTTATCCATTCACCTGTTAAAGGACATTTGGATTCTGTCCATCTTTGGGCAATCATGTATGGAGTTGCTGTAAAATTTATGGACAGGTTTTTGTGTTATTGAAAACTGGAGGCAAGGTTATTCTTATTATGAAGTGACAAAGAGCTCGGCTGAATCATGTTCTTGTGTTTTGCAAAAGTAGAAATTGCAAATGATGAACTTGGATATTTAATGTTGAGGATATGGCCTAGTTTTTCCTTGCTGCTTATGGTAAAATTCCAGAGGAGAGAGATAAATTGAAGAAGAAATTGTCAAACAAAAAAGCAACCAGAACTTTAAGATCTGGAAAATAATCAGCTTATCCATACTGCAAAATATAAGAAAACATGCTCTAGGGGCAAACGTCAGGAGTGTGGTAGACAAGCGTGTGTTAGAGATTACATGCGTGACTCATGGATGCAGTCAAGCATCGCAGCAGAAGCTGGGAATAGATTCGGTTATCCAGGAAAGATCAGGGGCGACCCTCTTTACAGATGGTTGGGACCCCCATGAACTGCCCTGGAGACTACCAACAGCTTTGAGAATTTCGTACTAGCATAAATGCTGCCCGTTTAGACTGTAAGGGACAGAGACAGGGTTAAATGAAGATGGGCTGGATTTCAGGGATTCTACAGGACAGGTCAATAGAGCTGTTTGGCTGTAACTTGCATTATCCTTCCAGAAAAGGGAAGAAGAACCCTGAAGGTAGTTTAGAGATCACTAGGGTGGGTACTGCCACCATGGGTGCACAGGACACAGGCCTGGGAGGTGAGGCTGTCTCCCTGGTTTCAGAGGGCAGGTTCACCTCCTAGTTTTCAGAGAATGGGGGCATCTGCTTGGTTTAAGTAGACCAAGCGGCCATTGCTCAGGAGCAGAGGGAGTAGGGCTACCATGCTTATGCTTTGAGGAGTCAGGGCCACCCCAGTGGGCCAAAAAGACAGAGCACTAAGATAAAGAGAATTATCCTCAAGCCTTAAAAGCTAATGAGAATTTTCCTTCTAGGGTTTGGTCTTCCCTGGGATCTGTGATCCCTTTCTTTTCTTTGATTTCTCCCTTTCAGAATGAGAACGTCTATTCGATGCCATTGTGTATCAGAAACAGAGCATTTGTTATCTGGATTCATAGGTCAATAGCTGGAGAGGAATTTTGTCTCAGGATGAATTGTACCTCAAACCTCTCACACTATTTATATAAGATTTTTGACTTAGAGTTGATGCTAGAATAAGTTAAGCCTTTTGGGGTTCCTAGAATAGGGTGAATGCACTTTGCATATGAGAAAGATGTGAATTTTGGGGGGGTCAAAAGGTGAAGTGTTATGGGCTGAATTATGTTTTCACAATTTATATATTGAAGTCCTAGCCCCCGGCGCCTCAGAATTTGAAGATAGGGTCTTTAAAGGGGCAATAAAGAAATTATTAGGGTGGGTACTAATCCCACATGACTGGTACCCTTTTAATAGTAGGTAATTTGGGCACAGACAACAATAGTGGAAAGACCATGGGACGACCGGGAAGAAGATGGTCATCTACAAGCCATGGAAAGAGTCTTTTGATGAAACCATCCCTGTCAATACTTTGATCATACCTCTAATTTCTTAACTGTGGCAAAATAAATGTTATTTAAGCCACTCGGTCTATTGTATTTTGTTATGGCAATCCTAGAAAACTCATGCAGTGGATTGTCATAACCCTACGGTAAATACGTATGGATGAGATTGGTGGGTTATAAATTAAGAGTATATTTTACTTTATAAGAAACTGTCAGAGTGGTTTTACCATTTTGACCTCCCAACAACATTATACAAGAGTTCCAGTTGCTAAATTATCTTGCTAGCATTTGGCATTATCAGTAATTTTTTTTTTTTCAATTTAGCCATTCCAGTAGATGTGTGACAGTGTCTCAGCATGATTTTAATTTGTATTTCCCTAATGGCTAATGATGTTAGAAAGCCTATAATGTGTTTATCCTTAGATTTTTTTATAGTAAAGTGTCCAGTTTCTTTGCTAACTTTTCAGATTGAGTTGTTTGTTTTTATACTGTTGTGTTTTGAGAATTATTCATATATTCAGAATACAAATCCTTTGTCAGATACGTGATTTGGAAATATTTTCTCCCAGTCTGCAGCTTGTTTTCATCCTATTAACAGGTCTGCTGAAGCACAAAAGATTTTATTTTTTTATAAAGTCCAACTCATCAATTTTTATGTCTTTTATGGATTATGCTCTTGGTGCCATGAAAGAACACTTTGCCTAACTCTGGGTCACAAAGATTTTCACCTATGTTTTCTTCTAAAAGTTTTATAGTTTCTGTAGGGTAAGTGGAGGCAGTCTGGCTTCCTCACCGAGGTGCCTGGGTAATGAGAGGGAAGCAGTTTCTCACAACCTTGGATGGGTCTGATAAAGCGGGTTCTCATAGCCTTGAGTCAGGGTCTGGTAAATGGTTCCCGTAAGGTGAAGTGGGCTCACGTGCGCAGAGCATGCTATGTTACTTCACCTTGGGGCCTGACGCCAGCTTTGTTTGTGCTAGAACTTGAGAAGGTAGGGGCTCCTCGCCGTGCGCAGACACAGACACCCAGCGCGCGTAGCTCACCCGCCCCTGAATAAAGGCATGTCAAGCATCTCCGTGGCTCCGCGCATTTTCTTCCGTCTCCCTGCATCTCGAGTGGACCTGCCAGGCCTGCCAGGCTGCAACACAGTTTCCTATCTCAGGTTAGATCTCTGACCCATTTTGAGCCAATTGTTGTATAAAATGTGAGCATGTACAGAACTTCTCCTACTTACGTATGCAATGAGAGATTAATATAGGTGCCGAGGTAAAAAGATTTTGGAGGTGTAATTAAAGTTTACAACCAACTGATTCTGGTTATTCTCCCAATAGAAACGGAGAAGATTTTGGGTGGGCTTGACTTAATCAACTCTAAGGCCCTTCACAGGAGAGCCAGGGACTCGCGAATGCAGAGGCGGAAGAAAACTGTAGAATGCGTCTGCATTCCGAGGCCCTCCCAGCCACCTTGCCTTGCTGATCTGCTGATTCACCTTGTTGGTGTGAAGCGGAAGCTGGGTCTGCAATTGCTCTCTCTCCCTCCTGGCCTTCTTAAGTTTCTCTGACTCCTGAGCCAGGTGTATGTATTCAGTTCCACGATGAAGGGCTCTGGTTTCTACACGGTACTCTCATCACCAAGGTCAGAAGCGACAAGAATGAACACTGGCTTCAGTCCATGCTGGTAGGGTTCCCATTCATGCTTGTGGGGTTCTGGCCGGCATGTGATCTTTCCTTCCCACCTGCCTATGGATTCAGAGTTGCGTATCCAGCCCCCACAATTACATAAAACAATTCCTTGTTCTGATTCTGCTTCTCTGCATGAACCCTGACTAATATAGTTATCTTTTTTTCTATTAAATTGGCTTTGTACTTTGGTTGAAAATTAGAATCACAGTTTATCTGTGGGACAAAACTCTTTCTCCCCTTAGGTAAAATGAGTGGCTAAAAACCATCAAGGAGGGCATTTTGCCCTTGAGCGGACTGACAGAGTGATCAGGGAAGGCAATTTTAGTTACTGATGGGCTTTCTAAGAAACCTTATTATTTCACCTTGAAAGCGTAAATGATGTGCTCAAATCTTTGCAATGGCTGCTGATTTCCTTCCATTAGTACCTCCGCCTTAGGCCATGTCTCTATTGTTTCCCTTGTTGAATTTTCTTAATATTGTTATATGAAACAAGCATTTGAAAACATTACCTTCAATATAATACTATCAAATATATTTTTACATGTGCATAGGTTAAAAAGAAACCTGAAAGTAAATATACTACAAAGTTGATAGTGGGCATCATTGAGTGATAAGATTTTTTATCCTTTCGCCTATTGGGACTTGCTAAATTTTTTTCAGTGGACATGGTATTTGTCTTCCCCAAATTTATATGTTGAAGCCTTAATCCCCAATGTGACTGTATTTGGAGACAGGGCCTCTAAAGAAGTAATTAGGGTTAAATTAGGTCAGAAAGGTAGAGCCCTGACCTGATAGGATTAACATTCTGGTAAGAAGAGGCCCCAGGGAGTTTGCTTCCCTCTTTCCACCCTGTGAGGGCAGAAAAAGAGGGTGGCTGTCTGTGAGGCAGCAGGGAGCCCTCACCAGACAGTGAACCCTGAGGGACCTAGATCCTGGACTTTTCAGCCTGATGAACTGTAACAAAATAAATTTCTGTTGTTTAAGCAATCCAGTCTATAGTTTTGTAATGGCAGCTCGAGCAGATGAGGACACATGACTATTTTTGTAACAAGTATATAAAACAATAATACTGTAGTTATTTTAAGGGGGAAAAAAAAAGCCTGGCTTAAAACACACTAAAAACAAAAGTGCAAGATCTTTTGATAATTATGTAAGTTTTCAGGCATTGCTAATTATATCTTGAATTCCTCAAAGGAAACATAAGATAAATGCTAAGTAGAGATTCTGTGAAATATGATATTTGGAGAGAGCTTGTGTTCCTTGGAGAGAGCTGTTATGATTTCTTTTCATTGGAGTTAGCCAGCAGTAAAATTTAGGTAAGTAATTTTACGTTTGACTAGAGAGTCCAGCTACAAAAGTTTTGCTTGCCCACACAGTCTCTGTCTTCTCCCCATCTCTCCCTCTCTGTCTCTGTCTCTCTGTCTTTCTCTCTCTCTCTCCCCCAGCCTCTCTCTGTCTCTCTCTCTGTCTCTGTCTTTCTCTCTCTCACATACACACACACAGTTTTAAACTTCCACACTAGCTCGATGCTACACCGTAACATATTATAAGACTAAAACTGCCTCCTCCATGACCTACATTAAATTACAATAATATTTAATCAATAACATCACAACTTTTCCATCTGTTGGGCTTTATGTCTGGTTACTTTTCAAATTACTTCTTGGACAGCAGATGATGTCGACTGGGTGTCCTGCTCTTTCCTCAGCTACCATAATCTTTTCTATTTTCCAATGCTGGTGCTCATTTGATTCTGAGGGAGAAAAGTCCTAAAGGCATATCGACATACCCTAAAGCAAAGCAGGTGGTTAGTGGCATGCTTATGAAAGGTGCGTGCTCTCATTTCATCTCCTTTGTAGGATTTTTTCCTTTATGCCTCTGAATGTGTTTCTGTGGATCTCTATTTCATATGTTTCATAAGTGGCAAAAGCTCTTTCTAGAATGAATTTATATTCTTATTCCCTCTCTCTTGCTCTTGTCATTCTTGCTTCCCCTTTAAGCTCATTTAAATATTGTGATGAGCAATGACCAATGGTTTTTCTTTTTGAGAGGAAATTTGGAGATTAACATGAGGTGAAATTATATCTCTTAGAAAATTCTATCAGTTCACTTATGTAACTTGTGTAGCGTGTAGATAATCACCATATTATTCAAACAGTTTATGCCGTTCTACCTAGGAAACACTCTCGAGTTTGCCATATTTCTCATGGTGATTGGACTGGAAGCTATTATTAAGATCAAATGTGGCTGAATTTCTTTAACGGATGAAGGATGGCGAACAAACCTCTTCATCTAGGGAACCATCTAATTAATTCAGTTAGGTAGCATAATAATGAAGTTGAGATTTGAGTCTTAACCTATTTGTGAATCAAAAAAGAGTCTCATTCTCCTGCCATACAAGCAAGCAATCACCTCTCTCACAAAAGATCTTCAGAAAAATGTTATTTCCCTAACTTGAGTGTTCATGAGAATCTTAGGATGTCAAAATTATCTGGTTCTTTACAGATTCCCTTATCCTACCTCCTTATCATCGCTCATTTCAGGGATAATGAAGATAGACTAAGTACATGGGGGTACACGATGCGTTCCTGACCAGGGCGATGCAGTTTCTTTGATTTGATTTTGGAGTAGGGATTAGGATCTCTGCCTCCTGGTCCTCCTAGCCTTAGGGTGCGTTGTACCTTGGCACTGCCATGATTTTTAAAAAATGCCTTATTTTCAAAAGATGAACAAACATAACTCCAAAAGAGACTCCATGCTATTGGATAAGAAAGAAAACTGCAATTTGTCAAATGATGTTATTTTGGTTCTTCTGATTTAGTCTTTTTAAATAACTTTGATTTCTTTCAGGTAAATATTCAACCTTTCAGATTTCTTCCTCCTCTCCCTGCTTCTCACCAGTAAATCATCTGGATTTTAAGGAGGGTGGAGAGGGGACTTACATGAGCTCAGGTGGCTGGGACGGGGAGCCTTCGGGTTGTGTGCCGGAGCCTTAGGCTGCCACCTTCCCAGCAGAGACAGGTCCATCCTTGTTCCTCTTTTAAGGTCTTCCAGGGTTCCACTGTTACTGTCTGGCCTTCACAGGAATTACCTGGATATCAGCTAATGAATGAAGCTCGCGGTTCTCAGTCATTGGATTCTTATTATGGAAACGCCTTTGCCAACTCCCGCTGCCCTCTGAGGGCCCTTTTGTCCCTGCACTGCGGCTTATGGGAACCTCTGGATCCATTGCGGTCTGTGAGGAACCAGAACATTATCTCAGCGATCTAAGTTGGCCCTGTTCTCCGCCTGTGCATTGGGATGGGCAATAAACCGCATATGGTGCTTCCTCCGAAGGCTTGAAGCTGTCCCAAACTGTGTCCGGGGGGCTGGGCCCCTGTTCCTGATCTCCCCACACTTACTTTAGTCCTCCGGCCATAACCCTCTCTACCGCCTTAAGGATAAACCCCATGAGGGTTTGTAGTTGATTACAATTCCTCTGTCATTTCCCCTTTTCCTTTCTCTGTCTCCTGGTTTGGAAGGCTGGGCTAGCACCCTTTCATTATAGCAAATGCTTTCCCTTGCAACATATCCTGAGTTTAAAAATAATCCTATTCTATATGTCAAGAAATTGAAACTTACTTTTTTTCCCTTCTGATTCCTGCTGTGATAATCATCATCTCCCTGGTGCCTCTGGCGTAACAAGGGGGAGGTTACAGACCAGGGAAAGTCAAAGAAAAGCAACTTAATATGTTTATAAAAATATTATTTCCACTTCAGCAATTTAGTCAGGTATTCCACTAATATTTATTGATTTCTTGCCATGTGTCAGATATTAGGAATGCAGAAAAAAATGCAGTGTGTAACAAAATGGAAGAGCAAATAAATCATGATAATGCTATATCTTTATTGCCAAAAATGGGATCTTCTAAAGAGGACACTGACTATCGACAGCTGACTCAGCCCTCCACAGTGGGTTAGCTCTTTCCTCCACGCCTAGGAGTGCCTCCGAACCCGCCTCGGCTTCATGAAGTATCAGACCAGACGGCAGCCACAAGACACTTATGAAAGGAATAGAAGTTTCATTTCCTTTCTTCCCAAATGTGCTTTACGGATGTTGGTTTTCTGTCCTGGCTTTGTCTCTTCCTAGAGTCAATTATACTCATTGAAGAGAAGTGCCCAATTACCTGTCCAAGTGTTGTCATATTCGGTTTCAAAGAGAAGTCGCATGAAAGTCACAACAGCTCAACTTTTTAATGAGATACACAAAGAGTAGCAAGGGGGATTAAAGAATTTGCTAGTAACCATGTCTGAAAAATGCTGCAGAAATTCACTTAATTTTTATCTTATTTTTTAGACCCAGGATGTAATTAATATACCATAAACCCTCTCTTTTAAAGTGTATAATTCAGTGTTTTTAGATTGTTCAAATTGTTGTACAGCCATCACTACTATCTAATTCCAGTTTATTTTCTTCAACTCCAAAGTAACCTTATACCTATTAGCAGTCATTCTCCACTCTCCACTCCTGTCAAACCCTGTCAACCATTAGTCTACTTTTGGTCTCCATGGATTTACCTATCCTGCACATTTCAGACACATGGATGTTGGAGAAGGTCGTCAAGAGGGCATGACTGCTGGCTGGCATGCCAGCTGCACCCAGGCAATCCGAGGTTCCTCACCCCCGCCCCTGTCCTTGGGATGCGTGTTCTGCTCGCCTTGCCCTCTCTAGAAACTGCCCTGCGGACAGAGCCTTGAGGTAGCAATGCATTGTTCAGACTGCCTGTACTGCACACGTGACTGGACTCAGTTCCATCCTCTATATAAACTTTTATGATATTGGCAGGTGGGTACCGAGATCTACTCTTCTTGCAGCACCCAAGACAAACCTTGCAAGTAAATTCCTTTATTAAGCCTACCACCTACCAATGTGGAGTAGTTGGACTCTTTTTTCAGTCCCTCTTTGCCCTATGGGTTTTGGAGCCATTTTCAGATTTCACCTGGGAAGCCCTAGAGGTTGTGAACCAGCAATGGAATCATTTAATTTATGTCCTTTCGTGCCAGGCTTCTTTCACTGAGGATGTTTTCAAGTTTTATTCATGGTGTAGTATGTGTTGGTGGGTTTTTTTTTATGACTGAATAATATTGCAGTTATTTTAAAAAATTCATTCATCAACTGATAGACATTTGGGCTGTTTACATGTTTGTTGTTATGAATACTGTTGCTGAAAACATTCATATGCAAGTTTTTGTGTGGGCATTTGTTTTCATCTCTCCTGGTTCGATATCCATACCTATGAGTGGAAGTCCTGAGTCATATGCTAACTTTATGTTTTACTTTTTAAGAATTGCCAAACTGTTCTCCAAAGTGGGTGCCCGTTTTGCAATCCTACCAGCACTGTGTGAGGGTTCCAATTTCTCCACATTCTTGCTAACATTTGTTATTGTTCGTTTTTAAAAAACGTTTTATTTATTTTATTTTTAGACAGAGGAGAAGGGAGGGAAAAAGAGTGGGAGAGAAGCATCAATGCGTGGTTGCCTCTCACACACCCCCTACTGGGGACCTGGCCCGCAGCCCAGGCATGTGCCCTGACTGGGGAACTGAACTGGTGACCTTTTGGTTCTCAGGCTGATACTCAATCTACTGAGCTACACCAGCCATGGTTATTGTTCATTTTTTGATTACAGCATCTTATTGGGTATAAGTGGTATCTTGTGGTAGTTTTGATTTGCATTTTCCATTAGAAATAGGATGCTGAGCTTTTCATGTGCTTTTGGTCCACTTTATATCTTCGTTGGAGAAATATCTTCTGAGAATGTTTGCCAATTTTAAAATTGGGTTATTTGTCTTTAAATTGTTGAGTTGTAATAATTCTCTCTATATTCTGATTACTAGGACCTTATCAGGTATATGATTTGCAATGTTTCTCTCCTTCTGTGTGTTGTCTTTTCACTTTATAGATAGTGTTCTTTGAAGCACAAAAAGATTTTAATTTTGATAAAGTTACATTTACCTATTTCTTTCATTGCTTGTGTTTTAGGTGTCATATCTAAGAAATCATTGTCTAATCTCAGTCACAAAGACTTACATTTATGTTTTGTCTTAAGAGTTTTTAAAAAATAAGGAGTGGTGCACTGGACAAAGAAAGTGAAGAGGAAATTTCCAAACAGGAGGAATGGCAGATGAAAAGTCACAGAATTATGAGAGGATTTGCTGATTTTTATGACACAGGTAGCTGGGGGATAGCATACAATTTTCTCATGTAGTGTTTCATTTTTATACAAACTAGCATTTTTACTTTCTACCAGCAAAATGCATATGGTTTATTTTGTAATGTATTTGAAGAGGTCGAGATGGACTGCTTTTTCTGAACACAAAGTGTTATGTATTAGCTTAAGGTTGCCTGCATGCTGGATAGTTCCACAACATATGTTGCCAATAATAACGAGGGAGAAAAAAACCCTAGAGGAAGAGTTCATTTAATTTTTATTGATCGTCTGATATCTTAAGAATTTCATCAAGCAAAGTGACAACATACATAGAATCTGTGCTGAAAGCCTTAGCTGAGTGAACAAGAATGAATCAGCACAGCAAACAAAACATTGTTTTCCTTTTCTTGGCCTGTTACAACAAGGTCATTGTTAAAAACAAGAGTACTTCAGAGTACTGGTTGTTAAACCTGGTTGCACATAGGAAACATCTGGAGAGACTTTTAAAAATATAGATCCTTAGGTCCCATTACAAACCTAGTGAATTAGAATTCACTATATATATGTCACCCTATCTATATGTCATATATATATATATATTTAATTTAATGCATTCAGCGATTGTCATACCCAGCCAGGCTCGGGGACCAGCGCCCTAGAGGACTTCGCCTTACTCCACAGCTGTCCTGCTATGCTGATGGCTTCCAGCCAAGTTAATCAATACAGATAAGAATAAATGCATATTATTTTCTAGAACGATACTATATTCTTTCTGTCAGAAATATTTTCTTAATCAATTAGCAAAGGTACAGGGGAAGTGAATTTAAAGAACTAATGAAGCAGGTGCATTTTATTCACTTGACTGGAAAGAGAAAAGCTATGACCGCAATACTGTCTACAGAAATCAGTCTCTGAAGTCCATAATTTTATGATGATTGCATTTAACGATCATAACTCAATAATGAAATCAGCCATAACACTGAGACTATTGACAAGATTAACAAAACATGCATTTGTTTGGGACTCTGAGCAGCCAGTTTATTGAATAGGCTGAAGTTGGTGGAGGAATAATCAGGAATCAGTTTTATTTTTTTCCCATCACTGCCTTCGGACATTCTCTGATAAATTTCCCCTTCCTACCCCTGGACAAAATCTCTAGCAGAAGCCTGAGCTTTTCAGTCGCCATTAAGGGCATGAAAAGTCCAGCTCACATCCAGTTCAAAGACTGTCTCTTCTCAGCGAGACCCAGCCTGGTGCCTGGGAACTTGGCGTGATGGTGGAGCTGGTGGTTGCGGTGCGGAGGCAGGGAGGAGAGTTTGGTCAGTTGTACCCTTAACAGTTGTTTGTCCTTCTGCCTTCTCAGGGGTCAAGAAGCTCCAGGTAAATATTGGCAATATTGTAATGTTTTAACCATTTATTATATAATAAAAAAAAAAGCATGAAGAAAATTACAACACCTATATCCAAGTTACCCAGCTTAAGAAATACATCATTATCAATTTAAACCCATAAGCTCTTATTTGAAACCCAAGTAATGTTTTAAATTTCAGAATAGTTCAAATTTTGAAAAGCCTGATATCGTGCATATTCCATATATTATGTAACACTTCCAGTGAGGTATGGGACGATAACTCTAGTTAAATATATGAATATTGGCCTACAACCTAAATGTTTGACTACTTAGCCTAACGGAGATAACCTCAGACTATAAATTCCCATATCAGGTCAAGTCGAATGTTCTTTTTCCTTCTAATGAGTTTTGTAATTTTGCAATTGCAGTAGGGCCGGATCTATATGAAAAAAGCGGTCTGGGAATCCTTCCTGATTACCATTCGCTTCGCTGCTGGCGGAGAGCTCTATTTCTCAGAATTAAGAGTTCATAATTCTCAGGCATTCCTTTACAACTGTGCTATATATCTTTGCCTTCTATATATTGTTTTGTGTTTTACTAATGTGAGAGGCAGATTTTTCACGACAAGTGTTATTGGAACCTGGAAATGACCTTTCTCTGTCATATCCAGTGTCCAAATGCAGGCCGTTTAGCTTGTTTATTTTGATTTCTTCCCCCCAGTTTTACTGAAATGTAATTGCTATAGAACATTGTATTAGTTTTAGGTGTACAACATACACACATACACATATATATGTATATATATAAAAAATTTTGAAATGATGAAAACTATTAAGATTTACTCTCTTAGTAACTTTCAAATATACAACACAATATTGTTAACTGTTGTCCCCATGCTACACGTTAGATCCCTGAATTATTTATAACTGGTAGTTTGTATCTTTTGATCATCTTCACTCATTTCCCCCACCCCAGCCCCTCACCTCTCGTAACACCAATCTGTTTCTATGAGTTTGATTTTTTCCTCTGATTTATTTCACATGTCTTCAAGTTTCTTTAGTTTTGTGAGGCATGTTTGTGGGGATTTTTCATATAACTTCAAGAAACTTTGCAGTGCCTTCTTCTTTTCCAAGAGAGATTCCTTCTCTGACATCACTCACCCACACCTCCGTGCCCCTGATCTGTGTCATTCTACATAGGTAATGTGGTTTTCTTATTTTTAATGATTTCCAGGGGTTAAAATGGCAACATTCTTATTCAGCTCATAACTGGAAGTGACTTATTTATTCACTAATATTTATTGAATCTGACATATAGGCTGTTTCTTGTTTGGATAGCTGAAGAAAAGAATAGAGATTTGGCTAAAGTTAAAATTATTCAGATAATATTTAAAACACCTCCTTTCCTCATGATGATCATATCATATTTATTTAGGTATAGTTTACATAAAATAAAACTTATCTTTTAAAAGATGTATCATTCTACAAATCTTGGCAAATGAACACCAGGTAACCACCACTGTCATCAGGAAATAGAGATGTCCATCACCTTAAAAAGTTTCCTCATGTCCCTGAATAGTTAATCCCTTCCATACTCCCAGGCTCCGCCAACCACTGATTTCACTGTGTCCCTATAGTTTGCCTTTTCTAGACCATCACATGAAAGGAATTATATGCCCTGTAGCCTTGTGTCTGTCTTTTTTCACTTGGTATGATGTCTTTGAGATTCATCCACACTGGTGATGTTTCATAGTTTCTTTCAGTGCTGAGTAGTAGATCTATGTTAGTTTATTCATCCATTTAGTAGTTAATGGACATTTGGGTTATATCTGGTTTGGAGCAATTATGAATAAAGATTCTATAAATAGTGGTATGTAGGTTTTTCTGTAAATGCCATTTTCATTTTTCTTGAGTAGTTTTTAGTAGTGTTAGAATTTGCTTCACCTCTTCATCTGTACTTGGTATCGCGAATTTAAAACATTTTTTCCGTTCTTGTAGATTTGAAGTGCTATTTCATTGAGGCTTTAATTTGCATTTCTTTAATGACTGATGAAGTTGATAACATTCTTTGTTGAAATGTCTGTTCAAAACTTTTATGCATTTTTTAAAGAACTGAAGTTTTTATCTTGTATTTGATGGCCACCCCTTTTTTGATCACCTTCTGCCAAAAGTGAAACTGTTATTGTATAGCCTCTGTCCTAGGAGGGGCCCTTTGAAATTTAATTTCCCTGGTTGCCTTACAGCTTCAGCTCTCCAATAGGCTCAAGAAGAGTTATGACTTTGCAGACTACCTGGATTTTTCTCCTTGTGAGAGTAGGAATAATGTACTATTGTGGTTTTCTACATCTAAAGTAGAAGTGGTGCCCTCTCATATAATACTTATTTTTAAAAATCAGGCTGATTTTAAAACCTAATGTGATATTAAGATACTCCAAAATGAATAATAAGATACATATTTTTTTAATTTAGCAGGCGTCTTCAAACTACCGATCAGTGTGTGATAACAATAAAAAATAGTACCAGTGAAACAATGCTTACAAAAGTGACTGTTGATCATATCAGCTAGAAAGTTTAAGCATGTCTCCATGTGTCAAATTCTATTTTAAAATAAGCATTCAGGACCACAAACTCAAGCATCATCCACATAAATAAATAAAATAAACCAGCTGTAAAAGGTTAGGGGGTAGTGAAAAGCATGTCAGATTACAGAGTTCATGCTTCAAGTGAAAGTATTTAAGCTATTTTAAATAAACATCAGAGGGCAACAAAACATGCATGTTGGTCAAATGTGGCCTAATTTCATTACCTTTCTGATGAAATAGATGTGACTAGGAGGAGAAAAAGAATGTTTCCTCTTTTGCCTGAACTATCAAGGTATTTTCTCCACTTTCCTCAGAGAAGTTCTGCAACTGCTTTTCTATGTTGAATATTTTCCTACTGTTAAGTTACATTTCTAAGCTCTTGGACTGTAGAGGCAGATGCTCAACGTGCATTAAATGACTACATAAATGGATAATGGAGATTGCTTCCCGTTAGTAGAAACTGGAAATACCTCAGTGCTGTATTAATAAAAGAAATGGTTCAATAGTTTTAAAGAGGCAGAAGTATTTTGAATTTCTTTAAAAATATATATTGTCTAGTTTTCAGCAATCTAACAGACTCATAACACACACACACACACACACACACACACACACACACACACACACACAGAGCCATGAAAGATTTATTGCAGATACGGATACAAGTAGCAGGGGCAAGAACTTTATGTCAGAAAAGTCCAGAATATCTATACAAAGATTCAGAATCCTCTCTCAGCCTCAGTGTTGTACTTCATCGTCAGTTCACAAGTCAGAAGTTTCCCGTCATTTTTTCAAATAAGTTTTCAATTTCTCACTCTCTCTTTTTTCTGGCACCCCCATGAGGTGAATGTTGGTATGGCGGAAGTTGTTCCAGAGCTGCTTACACTGTCCTAACGTTTTAAAGTTCTTTTTTTTTTTGTTTTGCTGTTCTGATGGGGTGTTTTTTACTTTCTTCTATTTCAAACTACCGATTTGATTCTCAGCTTCATCTGCTCTACTGTTGAGTCCCTATAAATTATTCTTCATCGGTTAGCGTATTCCTCATTCCTGACTGGTTCTTTTTTAAGGTTTCCATGTCCTTTTTTGTGCCATTGAAGTTCTCACTAAGGTCATTGAGTACTCTTATAATAAGCATTTTGAACTCTGCATCTATTTGATTGCTTGTTTCCATTTTGTTTAGTTCTTTTTCTGGAGTTTTGTTATGTTTTTCATTTGAGACATGTTTCTTTGTCTCTGCATTTTGGCTGCCTTCCTGTGTTCGTTTCTATATATTAGGTAGAGCTGTTTAGGCTCCCAGGCTTGGGAGAGTGGTCTTATGTAGTAGACATCCTATAGGATCCAATGACACAGCCCCTCTGATCACTGGAGCTGGGTACTCCATAAACCATCTTGTTGTAGTTGAGCCTTGATTGCCATTAGCACATCAAAGAGAGGGACGAATCCCCAGGCTGATCAGCTGCAAGGACTGGCTGTGAACACTGACCACTGCACAGAGCAGTAATCACTTTGGCAGGGCTCTAGTGCCTGCCAAGTTTGCCTCTCAAGTGTGTTGGTTGTGGATGTGATTGGGTGGTACTGTGACACAGTCTGAAACTGTCCACCTGGTGCACTGGCTCGGGAGCTTTCTGAGAGGTACAAGCCAAGATCAGCTGCCACCTGTGTTCTGCCGGGGTCCACCTGGCATGAGCTACAATGTGATCTGCAGACGGTTGCTACACGTGACGAGTTTGGAGGTGTCCAGTTGAGGCCAGGCTGCAAACCAAGGCCAGCTGCTGCTAGTGCTGGGTCTGGGGCCACTTAGCAAGAGGTATAGGGCTTACTGAGGTCAGATGCTGCTTGTCTGAGGGATTTTAGGAAAGTCTAAAGCATGAGCCAAGGCAGACTAATCATACGGAAAAGCCACTGGAAACAGGTTGGGTGGGTCTACAGTTTGGGTTGGGGAGCCTCAGGGAGTCACCAGGGTGGGTCGAACAGTATGAGCCAGTTGATGGAGATGGCACCCACCTGTCAGCTTTGTGACGGGTGGAGGGGGAAATCTCAGAAAGGAAACAATGGCCTCTTCCAGAACTTTTGTCTGGGAGAAAGCTACTCCTTCAGGTATTGACCTGATGTCAGACAATTTGGCTCCTCCCTGTATGTCCCTGGTTCCTTTGAAGCTGCTTCCCCAGTGCTGGAGTTCAGAGGGAGTGAGTCTAAGTCTGTGCAGGTCCTTTAAGAGAAACAGCTGAGACTCCAGAAGCCCTCTGTCTCACTCAGCCACAGTCCTTGATGATTTTTACAGCCAGAAGTTATGGGGACTTCTTTTCCTGGCACTGGAACCCTGGTGTGGGGTGGGACCTCTCGCTCCTCAGAGGAGACCTCCGCCGCTGAGATTTCCCTCCCGATTTCTGTTGGCACATGGGGTTTGGGACCAGCCTGTTCGGTGTGTCTGCCCTTCCTATCAGTCTCAATGTGACTTCTTCTTTAAATCCCTAGTTGTAGGACTTCATTCAGCTAGATTTAAGGTGGTTCTGAATGATGGCTGTTCTGTAGTTGTAATTTTGATGTTGTTGTGGGAGGATTCGAGTACCACATTATCTATGCCACTATCTTGACTGGGAAAAACTTAAAAAAAATTACCTAGCTTTTCTCAACAGGAACATAGGTTTGCTTTTTGGAACTCCATCACAGCCAGAAGCAGAAATCAATTTAATGCTTTCTTTAATATTTTTCTCATTTACCAGCCAGAGGTTGAAATTTGGGTGGAAGAAATAAGGAAACTGCTAAGTTAAATTGAGACTAAATAAAAGAAGCCCATCTTTTCCTTGCCTCAAATTTGTAGCGTTATTTGCCCTGACCAGGTGGCTCAATTGGTTGGAGCATTGTCCCATACCCCCAAAAGTTTGCGGGTTCGATCCCCAGTCAGGGCACATACCTAGGTTGCACATTTGATCCCTGGTTGGGGTGTGTATAGGAGACAACTGATTGATGTTTCTCTCTCACATTGATGTTTCTCTCTCTCTCTATCTCTCTCCTCCCCTTTCTCTCTAAAGTCAATAAACATATCCTCAGGTTATGATTTAAAAAAAAAGTTAAAGTGTTGTTTGAATTTATCATGTACTAAACATAATTGTTATAATGTAGTATGTGCAAATTCCTCATAATAAAGGTGATACATACTATGTAAAAATTGAATAACATAATAAAATTTTAAGAAAAAAAAGTCACAGTGCATCCCTACCAGGGATATCTAATGTTAACATGTTAGTATGTATCCCCGTATTCTTTTTGCTTTGCTTTGTTGAAATTATAACTTATGTACTTCTTTAAAGCATGTTTGATGCAAATTAGTAGTTTTCAATGGGAAAGGACATGAAATTTTGGGGATAAATGCTATTGGTAATTTTCCAGTTAAAAATATCCATAATGAATCAGGCATTCATTAATGACTTTTAAATAAATGGAAATGTATATTCAAGTTCTTTTATTACAAAAAAATGGCCACCATTCTGCATCTTTTATGCTATGGAAAAAAAGGAAAAAGCCCAACAGCTTTTTATTTAGCAATTGTTTAGCACTCTGAATCCAAGAACACTCTTTTAATGAGCATTAGCAAGTCCTCAGTGATGGTCCAGAGAGTGAGCCCAACTGTGGGTGATGGCTGTGGCTAAAGGGGATTGTTGTTTAATGTATGTCAGGGAGTAAAACACAACTACCTGCAAGGCTACCATCGTAGCCTTGGTTAAACATGAAGTAAATAAATATGTGATAAAGAATTGCTGAGATAAAGCCTTAAAAGTCAATAGTATTTAAATTTAGTTTAGAATTAAACATGGCTCTATTATGTTTTCTAAATTAATGGAGAAAATGAAAGCAAATTTAAATTAATAAAAGATAGAAAATAGCAAGGAAGTATTAAAGATGTCAAAGGTGGGACCAAATGCAATATAATTAAGTAAAAAAATAGGAAACACTCATCTGCTAAAAGACAATCTCTTTTCTCAAAAAGCAAAATCTAATTATATCTTTCTCACAAAATAGAATATATGTTATGAAATGACACAGATTATTTACAGTAAATGCTTGCCAGGGGCAAGTTTGGTAAATGCAAGCAAAATTATTCAAACTTGTAAGGCAAAGTTTGCAGAAAGAATGTTAAACAGGTTAGTGAATATTATTTTATAATAAAAAGTAAAGTTTATAATAAGTGAAGCATCATGAATCTTTATTTCCCAAATCAGGTCACACTGAAACAGAGAAAGCAAAAAATGTGCATCCAAGGATAATTTGACAGAAATGTGATAAATGGGGATACTCTAAAACTTCTCCCTGAGTCGTTACCAAAGAAGGTAGACAACAATGAGTCTGCATGTAGAGTATATAAATAATGTTGGATGCTAGAATACAATGGAACAATGCCTTCAAATTATTTCTGATATATAATTGCCTATCCAGCCAAACTACCAATCAAATGGCAAAATAAGGTCATTTTCAGATACTCAAGCACAGCACATTTTCCTTTCAGGCTTTTATTTTATTTTTTTCTCAAGCGGTTACTAATGTATGTATGTATTCCTGCAAAATGACAGGGAAATCCAATAGAAAATGGACTTTGCCTAAGTCCATTTAACTGTGGACTCTACAAAGAGAGGATGTATTTTTTGAGCTCCTATGGCATATTTAGGGGAAAAACCCATTTTGGGGTCACAACGAAAGTCTTAAAAATATTCTCAAATCAGAAATCTGAAAATCCATATTTTCTGACTATAATATAATAAAATTAAAAGTAATTAAGGAAGTGTAAACTGAAGAATTTAACACTAAAAACAAAACTTTTCATAAATAACTCTCAAGTCAGAGAAAAAATCAAAATTTACTTATAGGCTACGTATTTAGAAATAAATGACAAATAATACATGTAGCCTTTTATCCTTTCATTATTAAATAATAGAGAATGAAAATTAAAAAAATAGGCATTTTACTAATGAAGTTGTAAAAATGGCGATAAAATAAGCTTAGGAAATGTATGAAAAATAAATTGATTTAAACTAACAATAACTACAAAAAGAAAAAGACAAAAATATTTATATATATTTAATATAGACATTCAATGAAAATATAAGCTTCTGACAGAGATAATTAAGAATGGCAGAAAAATGTACACTTGGAATATGAAACAGGGGTATGATATGCAAGAATAGCAAAATTTCAGAAACAGTAACACAAGGCTATATACAGTGTTATAATAAGATTCAAAATCACTGCAGGAATGGAACACTTTCTAAGTAAATATTAATAAACAAAATTAAATCAAAAACATAAAATCTAAATATATAAATAGAGTGAAAAAAACTGTTAATGTATGTAGACCCATAAAGTTATGGGGCTAATGAGATAATAGACAATTCCTGGCAAACATTCAAAGAAAAGTTATTTCTCATAGTATTTAAAAATGCTCCAGGAGATTTCAGATAAACTAAGTAGTTTAACACAACCATTCGTGTCTTCCTTTTTTCAAATTCCAACAAAAGATATTAAGAAATAATAATAAAAATAAAAAGGATAGAAAACCTATGAGGATAAAGAGAATTGGGGAAAAACCAGTAGCTGAATGGAAGAGAAATTTCAACTTGTATTTAGAAGATGGAACATAGCTACAGAAGGGAAACTGTTTGGAGGGGGCAGAGGGAAGCTGAAATACTAAGACTTGGCATAAGAGGAAAATGAAAAGATGCTCAGTGATTCACCCAGGAAAACTCAGGAAAGGCTTAGCATCCTGCAAGACATAGAAAAATTAATGCTGAATGCTCATTGATTGACCGAGAATCCATAGAGTAACTAGCACGGTTTTACGCCCACATAATAGCCAGTAGCCACTCACTTACTACCTGATTACTACCTCAACACAGTTCAGAGGAGAAGTAGAACCAGAACACTGTGAACGGTAAGGAATGAAAGATGGTATACTAAAAACAGAACAGGTGTGCACTGATCAGTTCTGCCACCTCCTTTTTCTCTGCTTCCCACCATTCCTTCTCAGCCCTTCTCTCCGGAATGTACACAGTCAGAATCAAAGCTGCCCTTTGCTCCTCATGCTGGAGAGTCAAAGATTATCCTTTGGAGAAACTGAACAGCCCCTGACAAAAGGCCCGAGACTTTCTTAAAAAAGCAATAAGGAATGCTGCTTCATTGCATTACAGTGACCACCACTCAATAAGACTGCATATGGCCACCAAGTTTCCAAAAACTTTATTGACTTATTCATAGATGAAGTGACAGCCAAAGAATACCAGATATTTGAGTGCTTTTAAAATTAAAGATGGAGAACAAAACAAAACAAAACAAAACAAAAAGCAATTAGGGGAAATGATACTGGGAAAAATAAGCAAATCAAGAACAGAAGAAAACTATGCTGCTCTCTCAAAATATAAAACAGTTATTAATGTATTTGGAGAGATAGGAAAAAAGTTATATGATAAAACACTGCATTCATGAGTAAGTGGGCCATCTTTTACAAAAAGGACCATTAGGACATAAGGCTTAAGTCTTGGAAATTTCAAAGAAAGCAACCCCATCAACTTAATCAAATGATTAAAAGACAAAAAGAACTCTCTTAGAAATGAGAACACAAAGAAATTCTCAAAATGCTTGAAAAGATAAAATTTGTGAATCAATGTGTAAAGTCCAATATCCAAATAATAGTTTAAAAAGAGACAGCTGAGAAAACAGAAAAAATAACATGATGAAAAATCCCAAAGCAAAGAATCCAAGTCTTCAGACAGCAAGGACCCATGTGTGCAGTTCAATGAATGAAAAGCGCTTGCCCTACGCCATGTTATCGTGACACTTTAGAACAGCTGTAAAGAGCGAAATCTTAGGCTTCTTCTGAAAACAAGAAAGTCACTCATGAATAAATGGTAATCATTAGGTGATACTGGAATTTTCGGAAAGAAAACTGGATGCTAGAAAACTGTCAAGCAAAACCTTAACATTTGAGTGAAAATTATTTTTAGTGGATAACTGTATATTCTGAGACAACCTACTAATTCTGTGGTAAAATATGAGACTACTAAAAACGTTTATCCTTCATATACCCTTTTTCAGAAGCTATTGAATTGCTCTCTAGCAAAATGATGGAGTAAAACAAGACAGAGATACCATGTAAGAAACAGGGAATTTATCACAGAGGAGTAATGATGTCTGCAGATGACCAGCTGTGCACCAGGTCTGTAAAAAGTGAACCATGGATCAATGGGCATATTTTTAAAAATTAGTGAAAATCACAGAGAAAAACTATATAAATTTAAAAATATCAGTTACTGATACCAGAGAAAATTGTATTAGGAGATAAGCATGATCATAGACCACTCTGTCTCACTGGTAAATAACAATAAACTATTTAAACAACTAATGTTAATAAACTTTTGCTGAGAGTTTTGGGGAAGGGAAAATTAGAGGGTATGCAAATCATAAGTCCCATAATTACAAGTTTATAAATAATGTTTACATTTTGGTAAATCAAGAAACAACACTATAAACAATTATACAGAAATGCAGAGATAGAAAAATAATGGCTAAGAAAGTAGGGATGGGACTAAACAAAATGTTGGTCAGAAGATTGCTTTATTTCATTAGAAGCTTTTAGTAACTTTTTTAATATTTTAATTACACACATACATTATTTGATAAATATAAAAATAACTTGAAAGAAGAGAATGAATAAAGCATGTTCAGAGCAATTAAGAAGGTAGAAACTTCCTAAATCATTTTATGAAGGTAACATTTCAGTCAAAAACTTAAAGATGATATTGCAAAATGGAAAACTGCCCATAAATCTCACCTACAAATGTGAAAGTCCTATAAAATATTAACAACTAAGTTCATAAGGTAATAATAAACAACGGCCAAGCTGACTTTAGTTAAGCAACAAGAAAGGATTAACATTATGGAAAAGGACAAAAGTATACAGACTTGTCTTAATAGATACTGGATACAATTAAATATCATTCTTGATTAAAAGGAAAATCTTAGTGTATCAGAAAAATAATATTTTATTGGTATGACAAGAAGAATCTGAAATAATCACTCAACATCATCCTTAACAATGACACACTAGAATAAGTGCTTGAAATTACGCAAAGATAACTATAATTATATTTATCATTCTGGACATTTTGAGCAAAACAATAAAACAAAGCAAGACATAAATTGTGTAAATATTGGGAAGATAACAAATAATTTTATCTGCAAATGATATGTTTGTCCAACTGAAAAACACATGAAAATAAATTGAAAAGCTGTTAGGATTTCCAATAGAGTTTATAAAGATGCTCTGTTGTAAAATAATATACAAAAGCTAGTAACTTTTTATACTAATAAAAAATAATGAGAAATTATAATGAAAATAAAATATCGTAATTACAATAGCAAAATTAAAAAAAATCTTAAGAATAAACAAACATGGAGGAATTATTTAAAGAGATCTACCAACTTTTCTGGAGGGTTGGGTCTGATTGTATATGACAACAAAAACAACACAAAATAACAGTAACTTAAAACAGCAGTTCTCAAACCTTGGCTTCAGTACTCTTTTTGCCAGATGTCATACAAGGATTCTGAAATATATGTGAAGCATGCTGTCTTATTTTTCTAGGGCTACTGTAACAAATTACCACAAACTAGGCACTTGGAGCATCTGATGTTTATTTTCTCACAGTTCCTCCAAATCAGGATTTCTGTAGGGCCACACTCCTTCTGGAAGCTGTAGGGGATATTTTGTTAATTTTCTTTAGCATCTGTTGGCTCACGATGTTATTTGATTGGCGGCCTTATCATTCCAATCTTTGCCCTTGTGGTCGTGTTTCCTTCTTTCTCTGTATGTATCTCTTGTAGATATACTTGTGAAGTTATTTAGAGCCTATGTGGATTATTGAAGGTAATCTCCTCATTTCGAGATTTTTAACCTAATTATATCTGCAAAGATTTGTTTTCCAAATAAGTAACATATACAAGTTTGGGCATTAAGATTTGATATCTTTGGGTGGTGACTACACACAAGCCCACCATACAACCTACTACATAAATGTACTGTGGAAAAACTGGTAAATACATAAAATTTTAAAGAAACTATAATATGTCCAGAACATACTATAACTCAGATACCCACAAATGTATGTATCTACATATCCCTGTATAGATACACATATTTGCTTTGTACTTTACTTAGTTGAATATTTGAATACTTAGAGAGAAAGATGTTAAAAATTTAATACTGTTCTAATTTTATGTCATCAAAATTAGAATAATAAGATATATTTTTTGGAGAGGGACTTGGGAAATTTTTTCTAAATTTAGTCTAAAAAATTAAACAAATAGCCAAAGCAATTTAAAAAGATGATTAGAGGATACTTTTTCTATGAGATATTAAAATATATCTTAAAATGAAAATAATTAACAAAACATTATACTGGTACAGGAATGGATGGGCCGGTCTTAATAGAACCAAAAAGGAAATCCAGAAACAGGTTACACACACCCCACACGTATATCTCTACACCTACGTTCACATGTGTATCAGTTTCCTGTTGTTGCTCTAACAAATTTGTTAGAGCTATCAGATGAATTTGGTGGCTTAAAACAATACAAATGTATTACCCCACAGTCCTGGAGGCTGCGACTTTGAGATGGGTCAGTGCTATTTATTATAGCAGCCCAGACTGACTAATCCAGATTTCTGAGAGTCATTTTACACTTAGCTTGCCCCAACTGTACTTCTAACATCTCATTTCCTAAACCCGCTCTACCTGCAGTTTTGTCCAACTTACTACATGACAACTCCAGTTTTCAGGATAAAAATAATGGAGTTGTTCTTCACTTCTCCTTTATCTTTTTCTAATCTTATATCCTATCTGTCAGCAAGTCTTGTAGGCTGTACAACCTTATCCATTCTCATCTTCTCCAGCTGAGTTAAAGTCACCATCATTTCTAGCATGGCTAATACAATAGCCTCCTAATGGGTTTTTTGGCTTTCATATTTCTCCATTCCTTTATTCTCAGCCCAACAAACAGGGTGATCTCAGAAAAGATAAGATAGCACTCTTTTGTTCAAAATGGTTTCTTATTTAACCAAAAGTCAAAGGTCTTATAATAGCTTTAAGAATGGCAACTCTATAACTTACCCTCTCAATTTAAACATGTTTTAGAATGAAAGTGGAGCATTATCAATAATCATGCCGGGAAAACAAGCGCAAACTGACCCTTCACCATGTTACCTCTCTGACTTCAGCTCCTGCCAGCACCAGCCATTCCAGCCCTCTCAACCTGCCAGGCATGCTCTGCGTTAAGGCCTTTGCACTTGAAGTTGATTCTTTCTAGAATGCTCTTTCCTTAAATATTCACAGATTGTTTTCTTACTTCCTTCAGGCCTTTTAACAATGTTGCAATAGCCAAGATATGGAAGCAACCCCAGTGCTCATAAATAGGTGAGTGGGAAAAAAATCTGTGGTACATATATACAGTGGAATTTTTCTTGGCCATAAAAAAGAATGAAATCTTACCATTTGTAACAGCATGGATGGAGCTAGAGGGTATTATGCTAAGTGAAATAAGCTTGACAGAGAAAAACGAATGCCATATGATTTTATTTTTATGTGGAATCTAAAGAACAAAATAAACAAACAAAATCTAAACAGACTTAAAGGTACAGAGAACAGGCTGATTATTGCCAGATGGGAGGGAGGTTTGGGAGTGGGTAAAAAAAGTGAAGGGATTAAGAAGTACTAATTGGTAGTTATAAAACAGTCTTGGGGATATAAAGTACAGCACAGGGAATATAGACAATATTATTGTAGTAACTATGTATGGTGCCAGGTGGGTACTTGAATTATCAAGTAACCCAAAGTATATGATTATCTAACTGCTATGTTGTACATCTAAAATTAATGCAAAATAACATTGAATGAAAACTATAATGGAGACATGAAATTTAAAAAAAGTGTTGCTTTCTCAGTGAGACCTTCTCTAGCCTCTCTTTTCTTATTTGTTTATTTCTTCCCTCAATTCTTTTTCTCTTTTATTGTTTTCCTTATCGCCATTGGATGTGCATATGTTTTATTCATTTATCTTATTTATAGTCTGTCCCTTTCACTGGAACCTCAAGGATAGGCATTTTTAATCCTTTTTCCCCTGGTTTATTCACTGTAGTATCTCTAGCACCAAGAATAAACAAATATTTATTAAATAAATGAATGAGTGAAAGGATCACAGTATTTTATTTATAAGTGTGAGAAATTGGAATACACCCAGCTGTTTAACGTTAAAAGATTAATTAATTAAATTATGGTGCATTTATATAACGGATTATTGTGCCAGTAAAAATTTTACATTAAAAATACATTCATTTATATGGAATGGTGTGTAAATAAAGGAAATTACATAGCAGTATGTGTAGTCTCTATTTTTTGCATACTAATACAAGCAAATATGTATAGTGATAATTGTGGTTACCACTAGGCTATGAGATTATAATTAATTTGTATTTCCTTATTTTTGTGTGCCCGAATATTCCACTTTGCCCCAAATCTGCAGGTAGGATTTGCCTAATGAAAAGAAAAAGAGAAAAATTTATGAAAATTAATATCATTATTGGTTAAATTTAGAGTTTTCTATTTTTTGGTATCATTTTGGATGTGATCTTTCATCCTCTGTGCCATGATTTCAATGGAAAAATAGTAGTTTTTTAAAACTATGATGTTATAAGTGGGTTTGTCATAGACAGCCTTTCTTATATTAAAGTATGTTCTCTCTACACCCACTTTGTTGAGAGTATTTATCATAAATTAATGTTGAATTTTGTCAAGTGCTCTGTATCTATCGATATGATCATATGATTTTCATCCTTCATTTTAAAAGCCACTGAAACTCAAAAAGAAATTTAAGTAACTAAAACTGACACGGGCGAAGCTTCTCTAGGTGAAATGAGAGTTGGGGGCATAGTTTCAGGACTTTGAGGAACTCATTTTGAAGAGCACTGAAAGAAGTGGTCTCTTAGGTGCTTTGGCAGAGACGGCTGGCTCTGATTTGGGCTGTTCTTCCGTAGCGTAGTGCCGTTGCTGGGGCACGGCTCAGCCACGGGCTCCTCTTCCCAGCTCCGTTACATGTAGATACGGCCGTGTGACTGGGCTCTGGCCAATGCACCCGTAGGGTGTGTGCGTGGGATGAGTACGACTATCGGGTCTGGCCTGTAACCAACACCCATCCACCCTGCGACCCTCCATGTTCTCTTCTCCCTTCTGTTGGCCACATGCTGATGTCCAGGGAGCCTTTAGGAGCCATGCATTGACGATGGCAGATGTCAGTCTGGGGGCTCTGATTGCCACACAAGAATTCCTAAGTGCTGTTCTTGGCCTTAAGACTTCTAGTGTATGTGAAATTTGGGGATTTATCTATTATAGTCGCTAAACCATTCTTAATATCCTTTAACATTGTGTGGTTCCATATTTAATCAAAGTAGTAGCAGAATTTAAGAAAAATATATATTGATATCGTTTAGGTACATTTTTCCTCTTGGAGCATAATTTACAGAGTATAAATTGAAAGAACTTTAATAATTCATGACCTGGACATTATTCAAAATATTCATCTATTATACACTTGAGTGTTTTAATATAGAGCCATCTTGATTTTTTCTTTGAATGGATATCTCAGTGCAAGTTTTTATTCTCTGTAGTTCAATATTTTGTTATGAGTTTAATTATCGACCAAGTTGCTTTGTTGTATTCCTAAGAAGAAGGGCACCCACCTGTTGGTTAAGTCCAGGGAAAGTGTGAAATCCAAGATCTTTCCCAACGGGACCATGGGTTGGTGTAAATTAAACTTTGTGCCTATAGTTTCATTTTTTAAGCCGAAACATCTCCAAAGGGTCCCTCTTTGACCATTTATTATCCTCAAAGTTGTGTTTGCTTTTATGTGGATTCTACTGCCTACAGACAAACATGTAGGGTGTGGGGGGAGGGCAGGGGCGATGCCCAGGAAGGAAATAAGAAAGCCCTGTCTTCACTTTTCAGTGCTTGTTCTGCTCCAAAATACATTCCTTCCAGCCAGAGTATATATATAAAAGACAATTCTGCTTGATATTTGAAGATAACAGGGGTTACTGGGGCTTCTGAACTAGTTATTGGATGTGCATGTAAATTTCATATTATCTCCTATATCAGGTCTCAGTGCCAACCCTCTCCCATCTTTGACTTCCCTGGTGACTGTCCAGCTGCCTGATTCTTGAAGCCACTTGATTTTGGCAGGAGTGTGGGACTCCCCCTCAGCTCACTGCCCTTCCAAGAAATAAAAATAACACTGAAGTGCCAGGGCTGTCACCAGTTCACCACACCCGAGGGAAGCTCCTGTCCGTGATGTTGCATTCATTTCTGAACACTGGCAATGTATTTCCAAATTCCCAAACAAGATGCACAGAGAAACACTTGATGAATAACAATGAAACCAGAAGCATTTATTTCTGTGTTGGGCAGTCTCAGTAACATTTTTTTAAAAGACCTCTTTGCCAAAAGTGGCTTAGGTTTCAAGACACGTTTGACCCTTAGTCAAATATAAAGGTCACTCAGTGAACAAAGGAGAGATTGTGTGTTGGTGATCACAGAGGAAGCTGGAAAAGCAGTCTCTTTCAAACAAAATGAAGTACTAAGCAGAAATGAAGGCGGCAGAATTCTATAGAATAGTGCTCAGCAACAAGGGATGCTGGCATTTTTTTCTTTACATAAACACAATAACACACAGAGAAAAGCCTATCAGACCACAGTGACCCAGGTGCTGTATAAACAGATTTTCAACAGGCAGTTGGAGCCCCTTGGTATCTTTAGTTTCTCCCACTCCCTGCTAGTTTATCCTTTGTCAGATTCAATACAGCCTTCAAGGGCACTGGAAACAGACTAGAGAGAAAAATGTCAGGGGAAGAGGAGAGGGGAGGGAAGAAAACAATTTCCTCTCCTAGCCTTTGTTAAAGAATATAAAGCACACAACAAGTAAAAATCATTTACTCTCTATCCAGCAGCGCCAACATGTTTGACACTGGTTTGCTGAGAGCTTATAGAGAAACCGTGTTGACATTTTATTCACATAAGGGTTTTAAATTAGGTAAAGCCTCTTTGAGATGCACTGCTGGATATGATCTGAATAGCCAAGTTTGGAGGAAAAAAGGGGCATGCAGTCAACTCTTAAATGTTCATATGAATCCCAAAATGCAAAGAAAAGATGAAGTGGTGAGAATGAGAAATGTATGCTTACTCTCAGAATGCAACATAATATGCCTATGTCAAAAAGAAAATTAAACGGTACAGTTTGAAAAGGACATGTAAATGTCAGTTTCCTCTATACTTATCCTTAGGTTAAGGTAAGTACGATCTGACTATAATAACCAAAACACAGAAGGCCTCCAGAAGTTCTGTCTTTCTACAGGTGATATATCCTGAAATATTTTTCCCATAAAAATACACACATATATGTTTAATTAACAAATACATATATGCTTGCAGTGAATTAGAAAATATAGATAAAATAAAAAATATACAAACATATTTAGCTCAACTTCTTAGGGATTAGGATGGTTATATATTTTTAATATTTTATTCTATGAGCACATGTAGACATAATACATGTATACAAATGCCATAAAATAAAAAGAATTATTCTATTATGCTGTTTTACAATCTGTTCTGTGAAATATGTTGTAAATACATTTTTATGTCACATATGTATTACGTCTCTTTTAATGGGTGAATAGTATTCCATCATATGACTGGACCACAATACGAATAAGAGGTACACTGTTTTTAGATGTTTAATTTGTCTTTAACATCTAAATATCTTAATAAGATAAGATACTCTTACCTTATTGATGAATATCTCTTCTCAATACGAATAAGAGATACTCTATTTTTAGATGTTTAATTGGTCTTTAACTTTTGTCATTGTTAACATTACAACAAATATATTTGTTTTCATATGATGAATTCCTAGAAGTGAATTGCTAGGAGAGAAAAATCATATCTAATTGCTGTTTACCTACATATTCATAAGATTTAAAAAATTACCTATTTATTTTTATAATATATATACATACACACACTGGATATCTATCTATGTATCTATCTACCTATTGTCTATCTGCATATCTAGAGATACATACACTTTTCAGTGTGTTTATCTCTATATCTGTGCTCCTGTTTCTATTTCTAACTTTACCTCTAATGGAAGAAAAACAATAACCAAGATGAAAGAAAGATATATTCTGACAAAATTAAATTTCAGAGGTATACTGAGAAATCCTATGAATGTATAATAAAAAAGAGGCCATCAGTGATCAAATGTGATTAAATTAACAAGAAAACCCCTCATGGAAAAGACAACAGTATGGTGATTGCCAGAGGGAAGGAGGAGTGGGAGCAGGTACAAGAAGGTAAAGGAGGGATAAATGGTGGTGGAAGGAGACTTGACTTGGGGGGATGAACACACAATACAATACACAGATGATTTATTATAGAATTGTACACCCAAAACCTATATAATTTTAATTAACCAACATCACTCCATTAGACTTAATCAAATTTTTAAAAAACCAGAAAGCTCATAAATTCAGTCATAAAGCAAATTTCAATACATTCCAAAGTATAGAAATTATACAGTTTATATTTGTTAACCTCAATGAAATAAAACATAAATCACAAAGAAATCAAATAAAAGCAGCAGATAGAATATAGCACTCTAATAAAGAACAACACACTGACCAAAGGGGTTCAGTTTTAAAAGTATGAATGGTTCAACATAGTAAACAGTCAATATAATTCATTATTTTAATAAGTCAAAAGGAAAAATTCAACCTTCCCTTCTGATTTTGTATAGCTTTAGACAACTACAAGTCAAAAAATACACTTGTGATCTGCTAAATAATATCAGTATTTTAAAAATAAAAATACAGTTAAAGGTAAAACTCATTACTTTTTCCACTGAAGTCCAAAATAAACAAAAAGTTGACCTAAATACAGCAATATTCTTCAACATTGTTTTGGAATTTAAGATAAGAAATAATAGGGATATATATTGACAAAAAGGAAAAATGTATTATTTGCACATGTGACTTTGACTATTCAAGAAGCACTAGGACAGATATTAAAACCAATAGTATGTTCAGGATGATATACACAGGGTGGAGCAAAAGCAGGGTTACAGCTGTTCATATGGAAGATGATATAATAATTAATAAACAAAAATATAAGAATAAATTCTGTTTCATGAACTCACAACTGTAAACCTAATTTTGCCCTACCCTGTATTTATAAAATGAAGTTAAAAATTAATTATATTGTTATATAAATCTATTAATTGTCAATAATTAATTATTAGCAATAATGTGAAACATGGAAAATTGCAGATTCTTTTATTCTTTAACCAGTGTAGTCCCAATAAAATCATCAACCAAATTCAACACACTGGAAAGAAAAATATCCATTGTTTATAATTTACAATTTGCTGGTGTGGAAAAAAATAACAAAAAATGAGAGATGTAGTTTTATGTCTTCAGAGAGTGCAATGGGTGGATAAAAATGTAAAACTCTGTCTAAAATGTATTTTTAATGGCATCTCATATTATTTAGAACTAATCTTTTCTTGCTCGTGAAACACCACTCCTGACAATGATAGAAGAAACTAGTTTGGTAAATTAAGAAGTTTGCCTCCTTCTTGTCTACTGTTTGTACTTATTCTAGCTGAGTCACTTTTCAGAAATTATTTGACTCAAAATTAATCTTTCTATCAGGGCTATTTGTCTTCCTTCAGGAAGTTTTCTTCTCTGTATCTTCTTCCCAAGAAGAGATCTGTATACATAAGAAAGTTTACAGAGCCTTGCAATTTAGAGAGGAGCTTTGAGACAGTTTACTCACCTATGGGTCTCCACCACAGTGTGATGGTTTGACTGGTCCTTGATAGTCTAACACCGGCACCTTTAAATGCAGCTGGTTCCTTCTGATCCCCTCCCCTCCCCTCCCCTCCCGTCCCCTCCCCTTCCCTCTGTCTCTCTCTCTCTCCCCCTCCCTCTTCCTCATCTCTGTTTCTCTTTCTCTGTTCCTCACTAGTCATGCTTCCCTCTCTTTCTGCCTGTTATATACCCCAGAGACATATAAGCACATCCCCCTGTCGACTTTCATAAAATTTTTTACACCAACATAGAGAATATTGTTTGTAATGCTATAAACTGATATACTAAAACACCCGGAAAGATTTCTAAACCTGGCCTTAGCTAAATTTTGCCACTGTAAGGGGAAATTTGTACTTCAGTGGAAAACTACATATTCTCTAGACTCTGGGTGTTCTGATTCTGATTCTACAAAAGCTGAATTATACTTCTGCAAATTCAGGATAACTGATAGCAAGGTAAATTAATTCTTGTCTATACACATGTAAATTCTGTTCTGTCTATTGACACTGGCTCAGATGGGCATCCTTTTTAGATGCTAAATCTTCTCCGCTATTTCTTCAATTTGTTCATCTTTATGGCATCCCCAACAGGATATCCAGTTTTGCTTGCTTCCATTTACACATTCAGTTCAATATTCCAGATCTATTTATTTGTCTTTTCTTTGGATACTCTTTAGAACCAGTTTTAGCATATACCTTTGTTATATTAACATTTCTTTGTTAATTATGAGTTTAATAATATCTTAAGTTGTTTTCATTTTATGTCTATATGAGAGTCATGATTTTCCTTTTGTTGAAAATTATCTTTAAACACCACTCATGTATGTTCTAGGGCCCTTTGTCATTTTCTCCTGTCATCTCAGAACTGAGGCATAAGCACAGTGAGGAAATGCTCCTATGGGAATTCCAGACAACTGAAATTGTCATGAAATTGTCATGCAGAAGGGATTTGTATCCGGATATTATAGTGTCCCAGAGGGACTGTGGAGGTTTAGTGGGGAAGATTTCTCACCCTATTTGGGGGTGGCTTTGACTATAGAGACCATGATGCAAAATTGTAACATGTAGCTTATTTTAATAGACTTCATTCCTCAGTAATGAAGGGTTTCAGAACAGAGAGCCCCAGATGTACCACTGTGGTATGTGAATTAGTTTGAGCTGAATGTGATAGAGACCCTGTGAGCTCAAGAGAGACTTTTACTTCTCCTTTAAAGAATTTAAATCGGAAGCCTTGCTCGTAAGAGTTATTATGACAAATAATTTTTTGTGACCTAGCTATGTGGCAGGGCAAACTTCTAATGACTGAACATTTGCTCTTCTTATCACCCTGTGAATTACTCTCCTCCTCTCTGAAGCCCCAAGCATTTTATCGCATTTTTTTGCTCAGGATGTCATATGTACCCCATTTTACCTTTCCATCTCTGAGCCTCTCATGTGTGTGAAGCCTTCGACTCTCTCATGTATATGGTGTTCCCAGGCATTTGTATGTAATTAAATTTGGTCATTTTCTCCTGTTAATCGGTCTCATGTTGATTTAATTATTACGCTGGCTACAAGAACCTAGAAGGGTACAAAAATATTTTCCTCCCCCACCATAGATGACTGAAATTGTGATAAGGCAGATGAGTCAGGCTTTAAAACAAATCTGTTTCCCAATTAGAAGTATGCGACAGGAATCTTGTTTCTTTTTAAAAAAATTATGTTTTATTGATTATGCTATTACAGTTATCCTAATTATTCCTCCTTTGCCACTCTCCACCCAGTACCCCCAACTCCCTCAGGCAATCCCTACATCTTTTTTCATGTCCATGTGTCATGCATATATAAATTCTTTGGCTACTTCATTTCCTATACTGTACTTTACATCCCCAGAGCTATTCTGCAACTACCAATTTGTATTTCTTAATCCCCTCACCTCTTCACCCATTCCCCCACACCCCTCTCCCATCTGGCAACCATCCAAAATGCTCTCCAAATCCATGATTCTGCCTCAGTTCTTCTTTTCTTAGTATGTTTGTTAGATCCAATTGTTGATAGATATGTATTTATTGCCATTGTATTGTTCATAGTTTTGATCTTCTTCTTTTTCTTAAATAAGTCCTTTTAACATTTCATATAATAATGCTTTGATGATGAGGAACTCCAGAATATTCTTGTCTGGGAAGCTCTTTGTCTGCCCTTTGGTTCTAAATGATAGCTTTGCTGGGTAGAGCAATCTTGGCTGTAGGAACTTGCTTTTCATGACTTTGAATATTTCTTGCCAATTCCTTCTAGACTGCAAAGTTTCTTTTGAGAAATCAGCTGACAGTCTTATGGGAACTCCCCTGTAGGGAAATAACTGCTTTTCTCTTGCTGCTTTTAAGATTCTCTCTTTATCTTTAACCTTTGCTCTTTTAATTATGATGTCTCTTGGTGTGGGCCTCTTTGCATCAGTCTTGTTTGGGACTCTCTGTGCTTCCTGGACTTGCATGTCTATTTCTTTCACCAAATTAGGGAAGTTTTCTTTCATTATTTTTTTCAAATAGATTTCCAATTTCTTGATCTTTCTCTTCTCCTTCTGGCAGCCCTGTGATGTGAATGTTGGAATGCTTTAAGTTGTCCCAGAGGCTCCTTACACTATCCTCATGTTTTAGATTTTTTTCTGCATGTTGTTCTGATTGGTTGGTTTTTGCTTCCTTATGTTCCCAATCATTGATTTGATTCTTGGCTTATCCACTCCACTGTTGTTTCCCTGTAAATTGTTCTTTATTTCAATCAGTGTATCCTTTGTTTCTTACTGGATCTTTTTATGCTGTTGAGCTCCTCACTAAGTTCCTTGAGTACCCTTATAATTAGTGTTTTGAACTATGTATCTGATAGAGTGCTTATCTCCATAAGATGTTTCATGTAGCTCTTTTTCTGGAGTTTTGATGTGTTATTTCATTTGGGTCATGTTCCTTTGCCTCCCCATTTTGGCAGCCCCCCTGTTTTTGTTTCTATGTATTAGGAAGAGCTGCTTTGACTCCATGTCTTGGTAGTATGGCCTAATGTAGTAGGTGTCCTGTAGGGTCCAGCTAGTGGCACAGCCTCCCCAGTCACCTAAGATGGGTACTCGAGGTGTGCCCATTTGTGGACTGAGTACACCCTCCTCTTGTCGTTGAGCCTTGGTTGCTGTTGTCAGGTCAATGGGAGGGATTTAGCCAGGCCAGTCAGCTGCAAGGACTGGCTATGACCACTGACCACCAACCTCTGCCTTATGTGGAGGATCAGCTGTGCAGCGACAGGGTGGTTGTGCTCCAACATGGTCTATAGCTGTCCACTGGGTACACAGGCCCTGGAGTTTCCTATGTGGTGCAGGCCAAGGTCATGCCTGTCTACAGATGGCTGCTACTTGTGCTAGGCTTGGATGTTCCAGGTGAAGCCAAATTGTGATCCAAAGCTGGCTGCTGCTAGTGACAGGCCTGGAACAACTTGGCAAGAGGTACAGGGGCTGGGGGTTCACTGAGGCTGGCTGGTGCTTATTTGAGAGGATTTAGGAAGTTGTGAAGCATCAGCCAAGACCAGCTTTTCCTATGGAGAAACCACTGTTAATAGCTTGGGTGGGCTGGTAATCTGGGTAGGATGGAGCTTCAGGGGATCTCCAGGGTGGGGCCAACAGTATTAACCAGGTTGATGGAGTCTCAGATATGGCACCCGCCTGCCAGCTCTGTGGGTCTGTGGAGGAAGGGTTCAGGAAAGAGACAAGGACCTCTGCCTGTCTTTCTGTCTTGGAGAAAGTTGCCCTCCAGCTTTTACCTTGATGTCAGACACTTCAGTTTCTCCCTCTGTGCCACTGGGCTTTCTAGTTGCTATCCCAGTGCTGGAGCTCAGAGGGAGTGAGTCTGAGTAAGTGTTTGTGTGGGTTCTTTAAGAGAAACTGCTTGGGTCTCCAGAAGTTTCCTCCACTGGTTCAATCACTGCTGGGTTTTATAGCCAGAAGTTATGCTGACTTATCTTCCTGGTACTGGAACCCTGGGCTTGGGGGCCTGGTGTGAGTCTGGGTCTCCTCACTCCCAAGATATACCTCTTGAATTTTTATCTACCACACGTGGATGTGGGACCAGCTCATTCTACAGCTCTACCCCTCCTATCTGTCTGGATGGATGTGGTTTCTTTAATTCTGTAGTTATCGAATTTCCATTCAACTTGATTTCTGATGGTTCTGAATGATGGTTGCTCTACAGTTTAGTTGTAATTTTGATGTGGTTGTGCAAGGAGGCAAGCCATGTTTACCTATGCCTCCATCTTGACCAGAAGTCAGGAATCTTGTTTCAGTGATAGCATGATGGACTGGTATAATGTAACCAGATGGGTATACTGATTACTCAACTTATTCAACTCTGGGATTAGTTGATTTCCTCAAATATTTCACCTGTTATATAGCAACAAAACATATCATAAAATATCTAATATTTTATTGCCCAGAAGAAGATGATCCTAACATGTCCAGCAGTATATCAAGATAACTTGTAAGGATGAAGAAAACTCTGGTATTTACTGACCCATTACTGTTGACATGAAGGCCTTTGGTAAAAAAAAAAAAGTCCTTTCTAATCAATTTAGAAAAAACAACCCTACTGTATGCATAGTAAAGAAATAAATTAAAATGTATCTGGTGTCAAAAACTCACCCTTTATCTTAGGAAGTAATTTGCCACACAAGGTGCTGAAAATAGGTGGGTACCAGAGGATATGGTCTATGATGGGCTGAAGTTCAGGAGATCCAAGAATAAATCACAATACATGTCATGCAAAATATAGTGATCACTACACTTGGACTCATCACCAAGCCATTAGGGACACAGATATTGGCAACGCTAACATTTATGAAAGACAGAAACACAAATTTCCTGATTATATATCTACTACCCAAAATACTGTAAAGAATTCTTTGATAAAACAGTGTATTACATGGTTTGGTAGTAGCTTATATCCCTACAAATCTGAGAGAATGTTTGGAGGTGATTTTAAATGCTATCTACAGATTAGAAATGCATTTTGACAAGGTGTGTGTAGGGAATGCTATGGGATGAAAAATATTCTATTGGACTTAACAGAACATGAGTTGAAGATCAATGAAATGCCTTGTCAGGAGACCACCAGATATGTAGCTGATGGATAGTTTTTGTGTCTTCCCAAAAGATATCTTGTAGTCCTAAGCTCTAGTACCTGTGCACGTGACCATTTTTATAATTAGGATTTGAAAATATAATCAATTTAAGATGAGGTCATACTAGATCAGGGGGGTTCTAATCCAATGGTTGATGTCCTTACAAGAATAAAGAAATTTGGATGCTCAGGCACACAAAGAAAGTACCGTGTAAGGAATAAAGCACATAGACACATGTGATGCGAGAAGTAGAGACTGCACAAGCCAAGGAATGCCAAGGATTGCCAGCAACCACCAAAAACTGAGAAATAAGAAAGAATTCTTCCCTGAAGTCTTCAGAGAAATCATAATATTTCTGACACCTTGATTTTGGACTTCCAGCCTCCAGAATTGGGAGAAAATAAATTTCTGTTTTTATTTTTAAGCCATCCAGTTTGCTGTACTTTGTTAAGGCAGCCCTAGGAAACCAATACATTGGTATGGTAGTTTCACAACGTGCCAATAATGTGAATACTTTCCAGGGAGAGATGAGTCAGACTTGTGCACTGGACACCTGAACCTAGGACATTAATGTTGTTAGAAATGAGCTAAGGTTGTTATTCTCATTTTGGAGATGAAAAGTCTTTTTTTGCAATAAGTAGGAAGAAGAATTACAGTAAATCTAGATGGGGATGGAGAACGTGGCTTGTGGGGCCCATATAATCTTTCTGTATTTTTCTTCCTTTGTCCAGATGGCGTTTTCTGCTTTTACATATGCTAAGTTCTCTCAGTAGTCATTGGTTATGCAAATTAACCATATTCCATAGTTGTACTATATTTCCCATAGAAATTCTTCTTCATAAGAAGATGTTGACTGTGATGGTCATCCTTTTTTAAACTGCTAATTTTTCTCCCGATTCTATTCTCCTCCATATGTTCATCACTGATGAATAAACTATTTTTGTCTCATGTTGGGAATTGAGACAGGCTCTGTCAGAGTTGGGCTGAGTTCGTATTAAATCACTTCAGCACAGAAGAGGAAAGAACAGACAAGTTTTGTTTAGTATGATTTCTCTTTTCCAGGAAAGGCAGCTGGTAGCTGGTGAACATTTGGGAGGGAAATACAGCTAGAGGAAGCTGAGGCAGAGAATTCACTTTGTTGATAACTTCTTCTCCATGTTTGTTGTGGGAGTACCCACATTAACAAGGACAGTACTCCATTTCTATCTAGTGAGTGGCATGTCCTCACAGTAGTGCTGAGCATTCTTCCACTTACTGTTGTCCCCAATTACTATGAAAATTGCTCTACCAGGATAGTATCACTACCCTGTGCGTTATTTTTCATTTGCTCAATTGAATGCTTTGCAGAATGACCTGTGGCAAGTGTGTATCATAGGGGTTCCTCCCCATTACCTGCCTCTGCTTTCTGGGCAAGTTGCAGTCAGGAGCAAGTAGCAAGAATGGATCCTGGCTTCATGCTGTTTTGGGTAACTCTTTGTAGATGTGCTCATATGACTTAGGTTTTTTAAAAAATATGTTCCTTTAATGTTGGAATATCTTTACATTTATAAAATTTGTAAAAATTATAGTGAGTTCTTGTGTGCTCTTCACATAGCTTTTTGTTTATACTAACATTTTACATAACCAAATTACATTGATCACAGTGAAGAAGTTGCCAGGTATAATACTACAATTTTAAGTAAGCTACAGATTTT
This sequence comes from Mormoops blainvillei, assembly GCA_004026545.1. Lineage (NCBI taxonomy): Eukaryota > Metazoa > Chordata > Mammalia > Chiroptera > Mormoopidae > Mormoops > Mormoops blainvillei. Next base: position 73,463 of record PVJD01004266.1, read on the forward strand.
ATCTGAACTTCATCAGTTTTCCCACTAATGTACCTGTTCTGTTCTAGGATCTGTTCCAGAACATCATGGTTCATTTAGATATAATTGAGTGTGACCACCTAGCAAAGGCCACCAAACATTTTCTCCATTTCATTGTCTTATGGGAAGTCACTTGAACTTGATTTTGAAGCAGATTTTTTTTTCCTGAATTGAATGTTAATTTGACCATTTCTTTTATCGCTTTATTTCTTATTTCTCAATTTTTATAGAAAATATTAAATTTCTTGAGATTGTACAGTCCTTTTTCCAACTGTAGTAGGGATTATTTTCTGTTTTTATAACTTTTTATCTATTTTTAGGGGTATGTTAAACTTAGGAGTCCATATTTATCATCTTAAAACCAGAGGCACTGAACTTGTCTCTCAAATACTATTTTCATTTACAAGCAAAGAATTAGTAATTTTGTAATACACAAAATGCACTGGAATCTGGAATGGAATCATTAGGTAACTTATTTCTTTTCATATGTAAATGAACTGAGCTCCAATGAAAAGCCTTTCCAACTGAGAGCCTACACCACCGCAAAGACTATGCTGGAGGAAAAATTCTGAGGATTCAAATAGAAGTTCGCTTTTTGGCCCAAATTATTCAAGGCCTTGCCTTCAAAGGCACATGTAGAATTCCCAACATTTGATCATAATTCATCTTTTTATTTATTATGATGTGTATTCATGGATCTTTCAAGTCTGACACCAAATATCTTTCTCCAACACTCATGTGGCTAAGTAATGGTAGTAAAGTCCTTATGATGGTGTGACTCTCAGAATTCAACCAGCTATGTGCCCCACCATCTGTTGTTTTTCGTTATGCTTTTTGGTGGGCACCTAGTATGGTGTTTGATTTCCTCATACACTCAGTGGATGGAATGTCAACTTTTTAAATTTGGCATGTGTATTCTATCGCATACATCTGAACAGAAACCTAGCAAAACACATGGAGGCACAGAAAATTAGTATACAAATGAATCCTAGGATACCTCCTGAATAGGGGGAGTATCAGGTTATTATAAATTAATTTTAAATAAACCTTGCAAACCCTCCCAGCAGAATCTGGAGCAGGCTGAGTTGTGCAGCTCTAGAACAGGGACCGTTTTTCCCTTGAATGCCCAAGCAGTGAAAAGCCCTTCTTCACATGGCCCAGTCTGCTTGTGCCTGATGAACTCTGCTGGACTAACCCTAATGACTCCCTGGGACCCTGCCCCGTCACAAAGTATGTGAGCACCAAGGGGGTGGCAGCTGATTGGTATGCCCTGACACTTTTGCTGAGTGGCCTCAGCTGTAGCACTGGCATTGAGTTTCAACCTGTATCAATCTGGTGAACACTACTTGCCCCTACCTTTTGACTCACTGGAACCTACCTCATGAAAACTGAGTAATGCCAGAGGCTCTGTCAGCAACTGAGCCTATAGTCAGCCAGCAGGTGGGGGCAGGTGGAGGCAGATCTTTGGGGGCCTTGGGGTTTTGCTAACCAGCTGCAAGGCTCTGCACTGATAATAGCTGTCCTAGTGCACAGCTTGGTCCTTCTATGCACGCCCTTACTTAGAAGAGGCAGCCATGAAATATGGATTTCCCAGGGCCAGTAACAGGCAGCATCTGGCATTGGTCTGCACCAGAGGCCCTCACAAGAGGCCTAGAACCAACACATCCAGGGGCTATTATCAATAAATTAACCAACAAGTGTTGGTGAGGATGTGGAGAAAAGGGAACCCTCAGGCATTGTTGGTGGGAATCCAGACTGGTGCAGCCACTGTGGAAAGCAGTATGGAGTTACCTCAAAAAATTGAAAATGGAATTGCCTTTTGACGCAGCAATTACACTTGTGGAATGTATTCAAAGAAAACCAAACCACTGATTTGAACAAATATATGCATCCTTATGTTCTCTGCAGTGTCATTTACAATAGCCAAGATTTGGAAACAGTCCAAGTACTCATCAGTAGTTGTGTGGGAAAAAAAGTGTGGTATAATTATACAATGGAATACTACTAGGCAGCAAAAAAGATGGAAATCTTACCCTTTGCGACAGCATGGATGGATCTGGAGAGTGTTATGCTCAGTGAAATAAGCCAGTCAGAGAAAACAAGTACCACATTATTTCACTCATATGTGGAATGTAGTGAACAAATGAACAAAATCAAAACAGATTCAAAGATAGAGAACAGGCTGACAGCTGTCAGAGAAGGGGGTTGCGGGGTTGGGTGGCAAAGGTGAAGGGATTAAGAAAAAAAAAACAACCCTTTATAGACATAGACAACAGCATGGTGGTTATGGGAAGACTAGGGGGTTAGTGGGAAGTAAAGAGGGTTTAGATGGGATAAATGGTGATGGAAAGAGACTTGTGATGGTGAACATACAATACAATATATTGATGATGTATTATAGAAGTGTACACTTGAAACCTATATAATTTTATTAACCGATATCACCCCAATAAAGTCAGTAATAAAAAAGAACAAAATTCTTGTATCCAAACCTTGGTTAATTTCCTTTCCCTTTCCCAGGCATCTGGACATTGATCCACCTTTTAGCGCATTAAATTAACAATAAATAAATGAACCTTGCAAGTGTCTTAGGTTTGATTAAACTGGTGCTCATGTTCATGCAGCATCCAGCAAACATAATAGCATAAAATAGTAGTCCACAAAAATAAAAGGAAACCCACCCTTTCTCCAAAGAACTCATGAAATTTTCAAGGACACAAAGAACTCTGCAAAATAACCTGGAGGAAAATATTAACTCTGGGGGCTCACCAAAACCCTGCTCCCACTCTTCTTTCAGATGGGCAAAGAGTTGTAGGCAAAAAGTTGTAAAACTCAGGCTATCCTGTTGGAACCTGACATTTTCATTCTACCGTTTGTTTTTTCTTCACCAGTGGAGTAACATCACTCACCCTTTCTGTCACAGGATCTTCTCTTACTGACCCCTCTACTCTTTTGGAAATCTTCTTAGAGAATTTTTGAACATTTCTCTTTTAACTTTTTTTTTTTAAACTGCATTTAGTCGAGCTAAACTATTCCTGGACATAGCATCTTTTCCCCGTGTGCTTTGGGATAAAATATTGTAGTCAAACCTTGGTTTTGAATGTCTCCCATCCCAAAACAATTTGGTTCTCTACCAAGTTGTTTACTGAAAAAAATATCTTGTTTGTAGAACAAGATTCCTATTCTCGACCCAACAACCCTTTCATGCTGGTACCTGTATGATCAGCCATGTATCTCTCAGGGGACACACAAAGGAGAGAATGTGTGAGTATGAGAATGATTTGGTTTTCAAACAAATCACTTCTTGAGCAGTCTCTGGAATGAATTAAGTTTGACAAACAAGGGTTCACTGTATTTTCTTTCTCCTGGGTCTCTGGTACTTTGAAGAAAGGGATCCTGTAAAAGTTAAAATCCATATCTCGGAAACATATAGACCAGGTTGTTCTGTAGATATTTTTAGAAATCAGAAGTGGCTGCGAAGGGTACTAGCCAGGGACCACCCTGACGAGTCCTCAAATGTTGGCTCTTTGGAATGAACCAATAGTGCAGATCAGACACAGGACCAAGGAATTTGTTGTGGATATTAAGTGTCTATAGATAAATTTCTACCATGACTTCAGTTTCTTAGAGGGTTTGGGGAAGAATACCCTTATCCTAATTTAGCTCTCTTGTACATACTTTGAAAGCCAAAGTGGTAAATATTATAAAACATAACTTTGGAAGATTAAAGATGGCTACAAATTCTTTGCTACTCCTTTCCTTTGAGAAGTGGAGTCAAATTTCCTTCCCTTTGAGTGTGAGCTGGACTTAGTGACTTCCTTGAACACTAGACTATGATAGGAATGCTATTCTGGGATTTCTGGGGCTGGGTCTTAAGAATCCTTCCAGGTCTGTTCCAATATCCTAGGAACCAGCTGTTCTGAGGGATCTCAGAGATACTCTCCTGAGATCACAAGGCTGTGAGAAGCCAGAGCCAAATGGAGAGGCCCTAGAAAGGTGACACGCCATGTGGAAATGGAGTGGCAAAAGAGCTCAGAAACCACAGACACATGAGTGAAAAATCTAGATTGTAAAGGCATCTTCCAGCCCCAGTCAGCCCAATTAATGCCACATGGATCAGAGATGAACTCCAGCTGAGTCATTCCTGAATTCCTGAACTACAAAATTGTGACCAAAAATAAAAAGGCCGTGTTAAACCACTGCAAGTTTTGTGGTAGTTATCTACAGACAATAAACTGGAATATTAACCAAAACATGAGTAGATATTTAATGCACTGAACAAAACAGAGTAAGTTGGACAATTCTTAACAAACCCATGCAGTTTTTTAATCCTATCACCCAGATCACTAAGGATCAAAGCACAAAATTTACTTAAAAATCTAGCCTGGAAATCTTATCCTGAGAAGATCACGGGTGCAGCTGCAATCCAGACCCAGGGGCATGTGCTGTAGTGGCATATCTGCACTCCTGATCCAAACGCATGTTAAATCTAGATATTGCCCAAGACTGCAGTGAAGAATTCCTAGTCAAGCTTGGCGTAACTCCAGAAATGTCAGCCAAGCAAAATCAAATTCCAAGATTGCAGCCCAGCCATTATTTAGCATTTCTTAATCAAGTTCATTGCAGTTTATGTGCATGTAGTAATATGGTTAGCATGCTGTGATGACATTGTAAGCCTTAGATTCTAAGGGAACTGCATGCTTTCCCCTAAGAACATATATTTATGGATGAAAATTCTCTACTTAATGAACACCAACAAGGAAATCCCTAAAAAGGACAAAAAAGAGAACATATGTAAATGTTATTCAATTTAAACATTATTCAATATGATCTCACCTAGAAGTAGAATCTAATCAACAAAACAAGCAAGCAAGCAAAATATAACCAGTAACATTGGAATAAAAAACAAACTGACAGTAACCAGAGGGGGGAGGGAGGGGGATAACAGGGTAAAAGAAGGGGAAGGGTCATCAGAGAACATGCATAAAGGACCCATTGACAAAGCCAAATAGGGGAAGGTGCAAGTTGGGGGTGGGTGGGGCTGGAGAAAGTGGTGGCTGGAAAATGTTGACCAAAAGAAACCCAAAAGAAAACAAGAAAAATAGGGGGAGGTTAAGAATAGTATAGGAAATCGAGGAGCCAAAGAACTGGTATGTACAATCCATAAACATGAACTAAGAGGTAGGGGGATGATGGGATGGGGTGCAGGGTGGAGGGGATAAAGGGGAGAAAAATAACAGGATGACTGTAATACCATAATTGATAAAATATACCAAAAAATTAAATAAAACTCCCAATTTTATTGCACTGTTCTGTCTATTGTTTCCCACACGTTTTTCTGCAACACAGAGAAGTGCTAAATTTAAACAGCCACTCAAGAAGTATGTAACAATTAGCCTTCAATTTCAAATATGCAATTTCAACTCTTACTATGCTTAAAAGGAGCATCCTACTCCTTGTGACTTTTTGATGGCATTTAGTTACTACCTTGGCCTGCTAGGAAAGAAACACTCACTTAACTGGGCAAACAGGTCAAAGAAAGTAGATTGCTATTTTTTTGCTCTACGCTAAGCACAGAGAAAATTCTAGGAAATAGCTAGGTCACAAACCACCTATTATGCCCTGACAATTTACTTTAGTTATGGCTTTGGGAAATTTAGATTTTTCCCCTCTCAATTTAGATCTCTGCTAGTAGAGGGTCCAGCCACATTGCAACCTCCATGTCAACCTTCACACTCTTGCTGTTGAAGGATTTATATCAGTTGGAGTTTCATCTTTATCATCTTTTGACATCTGTAGGAAGGCTTGTTCTGTCCTTTTGGGTCAATGAGTGAAAGAACTGTCATACCAAAAAATAATTATGAATAAAATTGTAGACACTTGAAAGTCTACTGACGCCTGTCTATTTTTTGGAGAAAATGAGTGTTGTGAATAATAGAAGGACAAGGGATATTCTGAACGTCAATCTTGGACATCCCTTAGGAAATGGCCCTATGTGTGTGTGTATTTGTTCCACTTACCTATTGCTGAAAAACAAACCACACACAAAACGTAACGGAGTAAAACAACAGCTATTTTACTAGGCTCAATTTATAGGTCAGAAATTTGGGCCGTTCGTAAGGGAGATGATTCATCTCTTTCCACAATGAGCTGGGGAGATTTAAGTAGCTGATGGGGGTGAGACAGCTCAATGGGGCCACCAGACTGGCCTCAGCCCTGCTGTCCTTCACACCTGCTGAGACCTAAATGCCTAAAATGGCTTCTTCATCCACATTTCTGAAATATGCTACGATAGCTGAACGTCACTCTTTCTCTATATGGCTTCTCCATGTAGCTACTTGGATTTTCCTGCAGCATGATGGCCTCGGGCTGGTTGCCTTTCTTACCTGATTGATGGTTTCCTTGAAAACAAGCATTCGAAGAACTCAAATGGAAGCTATAAAACTGTTAATAAGCTTGGATTGGAAGCCCCAAAACACTACTTCTATAGTATACTTTTAGTCAACCAAGTAGCTAAGGTCAGTCAGATTTCAGAGGAGAAAAATTAGATTCCACCTCTATGGGAGAAGTAGCAAACAATTTGTGGTTTTTAAAAATCTGCCAGGATGTGTACTTTGAAGAGGCAGGGACCCAACCACATTGGGAACCAAGGCATGACAACATGGGATAACTGTAAGAGAGGATGACAATGGGAATGGCCTGCTCTTCTTCCCTGTGGGCCCTAGACTAGAGTGGGAGGCATTAATCAGACACCATGGCAGGGGATGTGGAAGATGTTAGACTCAGTAGAACTCAGTGGTACAAAACCAGCTTGATGAGGCAGCAATGTGGACAGTAGAGAATGAAGCCTTGGACAGAGCTGGTCTCATAGGTTCTCAGGACATATCACCATATAGGCAGGGAATATTGCTGGGAGACAAGTTGGGGGCAGAAAGAAATTCAAGTTTTAGTAAGTTCAAGTCTAGAAATTTAAAAAAGATTTTAAGATGGCATGTGAAGGTATCTGATAAACCAAGTTGGTGAAGAAAGATGGTCATCATCTTCTAATCAGAATTCCTATAGACAACTGTACGTGAACAATAATAAAAAAAAATTCCTATGCTTGTGTCATTTGGTCACATATCTGTATGTCTAAGGTGCCAGGAAGCACATTAAGTAAACATATGTTTATTTTCATGAAGATCAAACTCTCAATAGCATTTTATATTCAAATATTCTTTATTGCTGGATATTTAGCAAAACATTATGGACTTGGAAAGGCACATAAAAAAGGGTACGTGAAGCAATATACACACACATACATACATATATAGTTGAATGTATGTATGCGTGCTCCCTTTTTCTTAACACTTTTTCACAAATAATATATTTTTGTAAAAAGTAAAATAATATAGAAGGGTATATAGTAACTATATCCTATTATGGCTTCTCTTCCCCCAAATCCCTGGGTTTGTTATGAACATTTCCAGGCATTTTTGGGAGATCATTTGCTCGATCACATGCTTCCCTCATCTGTTTAAGGTGACATCAAAGCTCTTATGCAAATAAAACATTGAAATAACCCATGAGCACAGATTTTTATATTCAACCAAATACAATGTATTTGGTTGAATATAAAAAATTTCATTTGCATTTTTCTTTCAAAGGACAGCTTCCTGTACTCAAAATTTTCTAACCCTAGTTCTAAAAAGACAATAAAATTACATGGATATTTAAAGAAAAACTTATATTTGTAGAGTCCCTAATATTAACCATTTTTTGAAGTTTTAGTTTTCACTCTGACTACATTTCACATGGCTAATGTACAACGTCTTTGTAGTTTTTTTCCTTCTTCAGGTGCAGTGATAGCTTCCTAATTTGGGGATCATCCTTATACCAATCACAAATTGAGTTAAGAATCTACAGAGAAGTGAAGAGTAGGTGGGTCTGGTAGAATTTTTTTTTTTTGGCAGCTTGATTTTGTAAATTGCATGAGTCAAATTAAATTTCTAAATTGAATACTGCCTTTTCTACTGTGGTGTCATTCAATTTCACAGTACTTGACATCACCTCTCTGTGGTTAATCCCTATGTTAAACCACCATCTTCATGAGATACTAGGTCTCAATGGGAACCTACGAGTGCCCACTCTGGGAGTAGAATTTCTCACTCATTATGGTCAGAGAGATCATTTCTTTCCACTTGGCTTCATGAAATTTGCTTGCAAAATTCTCCTCACCCCACAGTATAAAGATCCTACACTCACACTGAAATCTCATCCTGGGCTGCTCACTGGGACTTAGATTTCCTTTCCCTAAAGAAATAAAGTAAAGCATTACCTAATCTGAGAGCTTCAAAGTGTTTTCTACCTTTGTTCTTGTTTCTAGATTTGCAATCTGTGCTTTTCTATCACCAGCTGTAAGTCAAGTGGATTGAATGTGATTATTTTCTCAGGAATCATTCTCTTAGGGGATGTGTTGTAGGGTACTCTCATTCTGTTTATGATGCCGGGTTATTAGTTCTGATTTAGAAGTGGCTTCTGGACTCAGAATTAATAAACTATATCTGGTAATAATTAGTGTAGAGAACTATATAGATACAGTCCAGAGGAGAAATCATTTCACCCAACCCTAAGTCTGCATTTATCCAAACAAGGTCCCCAAGACTGGTTTCTATAATGCAAATAGACTGTCTTGTCTTTATCACATTCCATTGCACAGTAATTGTTCAGCAAGTGTGGTAGACCATCCAAAGGCTGCTCCTTATATATCTTAGTAGAGAACTTCCTTGACTAAAATCTATAGGCTCTGGAGCAAAAATGCAACCACTCTCTTACTATCTCAGTTGGGGTTAGCCATGCCTGCACAGTGCTGCATTCAACCTACAAACTCAAGCTCATATCATAACACGTGTACATAGAACTGACCAATCCTGGTTTAATGGGTGCCAGAAACTATTATAGAGTTTTTGGGTTGCCTAACAGTACTAAAAGAATTCTGCATCCTTCTGGGACAATTGGGGGGAATAAGGAAAGAAAAAAGCCTGGAATGTAATGTGTTCAATAAATATTAACTATCATCATCATCATCATCATCATCACCTGTGACAACTGTATTCTCTGACTGGTGCCAAAGGTGGATAATAACATTTTCTTCCTTCGCTGTAGCCATTCATTTTGATTTTTAGTATGCAAATACTGAAATTCAGTTCTCAACAGGAGCCAACACCAGCAGACACAGATTCGGAGTTAAATTCATACTCTGTTCTTTGTTAGCACTGGCTGTATGAAAGTACATCAAAATCCTGGTGGTATACGTAACGATATGAATAAATGATTAATTATCAAAAAATGTTTCTTTGTGAAAGTGGTACACAAGAAATACTAAAGAAAAAAATTAAATGTCAGTCTGTATTCAGCAAGCTTAAGAACTCCCTCCTACTCTGTATATCCTAAAGCATTTGATAAAAGCAGGGATTGAATATTCACTGAATTAAAGAAAAATAGTAGAGCTTCCAAATGAAATTTTATGACATATTTGTGAACATATTTATGTTATTTCTGTTATCAAATTTTAATTAAAAAACATTGTAAGGGTATGCTAGTAAGAGGATTTTCTGGGCCAGAAGTTCAAAATTTACTTAAAATTTAGCTAATTTGGTATGGGCTTCCATTGACCCCCCTAATAATGTGTGTGTGTGTGTGTGTAATGTTCTACCAAAAAAAATAACATGTACATACATAAAGTACAGGCACGTCACTTAATTTCCTTCTTTGAAGCCTTTTAAAAATGTTGTGTTTATCAGGCAAAACTATGGAAACATTGTCTAACAGGGCCCAAGCATGCCCTCAGCTGTGTGTAGCAGTAAATGCTGCTAAAATGACATCTCTAAAGCAATTCCGAATCTGTGGCTCAAAGGGCAGGAAGGCCCTGAAACATTCTCCAAACTCAAAGCTGAGAGAGCTTCACAAGGCATGCTTTCTTAATGAGATTATTCAACCTAAGCTTTTATGAAAATTGGTCCAATTAATAGTCTTATATGATGGATATGGAATTGTAGTTATGAATTTCCATTCCGGTTCACTTTGTGCAAGAGCAATCATCCTTAAAGGCTCATAATTTCTTTTAATTGAATATTTCATTACTAGGTAAAGGTACAGAGAGCAAGACTAATTTTCCTTGCTTTTTATTTAGCCCACCTGATTTGGAGTAAGTGCTTATAAAGTAGGGCTAAGAAGCAATCATTATTCCTATTTCTAAAATTAAATTGCTGAACAATGGAGAGCAAATTATTTTATGTTCTATGCCTCAGTTTCCCTTTTGGCAAAATGAATTGTTGACAATTAAATTTCAAAAATAAAAAAATAAGGCATTAAAGTGAACAGTCTTTTCCCCACTTAAAGTCTAAATATACTGTTATTCTCATTAAGAAAACCTATACACGTTTTGCTTCCTTTATCTCCCTTTCCTGTGTGTGGTTGGCTGCACTTTACTCAGTAAAATTTGAGATAGTGGAAAAAACAGCAGATGAGGATTAGAAAACTTTCAAATTAGTCCTGGTTCCATCATTAACCTGGTCATGCAAATTTGGCCCAGTCATCGGGCTGCTCCAAGACTTATTTTCTCATTTGCCCTTGTGTCCTATTGGCTCTCACCAGGTTTTGGAAAGTTGCTATTTATTATCTGTTGCATCACTAAAAAAGCACTCCATCCCTGATGATATGTATGATTATGGGGTTTCTTTAAAGAGAAATGAGGACTAACTCTGCCATCCGTCATATCTGTGCTTACCCCTGTCAGTCTCTCCAGGGCCCAAGCCTCCCTCTGCCTCGCATCGTCATTCTGACCCTCCTTCTGGTGCCACTCTTTACTTCCCCAACCTCCCCGCTCTGTATTCACAAATCTCCCCCTCTATTTCCTTTATAATCTGCAAGCTTTCCAATCCTCTGATCACTTTTTTCTGTTTGTTTACCATTTACTCGTACTCTACTGGATTTAATTTTCTCCTTGCTAAGATCAAATGCCACTGAGAAAATAGAATCTCTTTCTTGCAGATAATCATAATTCTCTTATATTTTCTCCTCTATTTCATTTTTTAAGAAGAAGCTCAAACCTTGGATAAACATTATTGTACATCTTTTTCATGTCTACACCTAGGCAAGTTGAATGTTGCTGGGCACAAATCACATGATTAATGCTTCACTATAAATTAATTATCTCAGTTCTCCTTTTGGCACCTAACGTTGACCCCAAATTCAACTATGTTTCTCCAATAGCTTCATTTTTCTATTCCACCACGCACATCTGTCTGTTCATATCTCCAAAATCTATTCCTTACTTTTGTTCAGCTGACGACCTTGCCTCAAACTTTGTGGAGAAGATAGTCTCAAGAAATAACTCACATTTTCCCCATAGGATCTCTACAAACCTTCCTAAATTAATTTCCCTTTTCCCTTTTCCTTCTTTTCCTCCTGAAAGCAAATTGTTCCTTTTGATCCCTACAGAATCATTTAATTTACAATGTCCATATTGTTAAATTGAATTCGCATATTTCTGCCTTCATCTCAATCTTGGCATTTTCTTTTTTCTTCGAGGGAGTTCCTATGATTGTTTTTAAGTTATTTCTTTGCCCCTTAACCTGTTTTGGATATCCTTTCCCCTCTAGTATCTATGTTCCCTGAGGAAAGAATGTGTTTTTCTTCTGTTTCTTTCCGAGTGCCTGGCTCATTTACTGAACATAATAGTCACTCCATAAATATCCATTAAATAATTAATTAAATAATGAATAAATTAATTAAATAATTAAATAATGAATAAAGAAGTTTATATACAGTTAATTTAAGCTTTGAATGAAATTATGTAGGTCAAATTGCTTTTGAAAATATTAAAGTGCTAAAACAAGGCATTTTTACCCCTTTTTATTTTTTTATAGTAAGTTATAGGCCTAGGACTTTTTCCATCCCTCTATCATACAAGCCACCTTTTTGGCCTCATTCATAAGTCTTCACAAGTTTTATCTCATGCAAGAAGAGATAAATTTATCTCTGTGCCAACCAGGTTGGTTGGGAGAAAATTCTTACCTCCCTCACATATTTATGCCTAGCAACTGTCTTTTCATATGTCCAATTATATCTCCAAGATAAGAAAAGTGAAAATTATGTGGGAAAAAACACAGGAAACTTAATTAACTCTAAAGGATTAATTTTGACTTTTTTCACTTGTGTATATATGTCAGTGCAAGTGTGCTGTACATTGGTTTGCAGTGTGGGGTGGGGGTGGGCTTGGTGACATTAAGGCTCCATGGACCCCATGATCTTGGGCATTTTAGCATTATGTGGGATGCACACTTAAACACAAGACAGGCTGAAATGTTTAATAATGGAGGACTTTCCTTCCTTTTTCCATAGGTTAATTTAAACTAAGGTAGCCTGCTTGTGGTGTCCTTCAGGTCACATGGTTAAAAATCCTTTCATCATGGCTGTTAGCTCCCACAAGTAAAATTTGTATCCTTGGTATATTTCACACAAGGTCCTTTGAGAACTAGAACCTCACTTTCTATCTATAACCTATTTTACTTTATTTTTTTTACCTTTAGTATACCCATCTAAAACTCCTCTGGATGCTTTGAAAAACTATGGTTTACTGCCTATAAACCTAATACCATCTCATGCTCCCTCCTCTTCATTTATTCCATGCCTTCTTCCTGAGAGCTCTCAGCTTTGTCTTTCTTTCTTTCTTTTTTTTGACTAGAACACAACTATCCATCCTCAAAAATCAGTGCAAATTTTACATTCGCTATGAAGTTTTATTTAACCTCTCTAGAAAGAATTAGGTACTCCTTTGGAAGTGTCACATCTTCAGGATATTCTTCTGAAATATAATATTTACATTCATGTTCATAACTCTAAGTGTGCCACTGACATCCTGTCCTATGTGAATTATGCTCCTTGGAGTGCACAGTACACAATCTTGTTGGCCAGTTATGGAGACTCTTTGTATCATATTTTAATTTTTTTCTATGCATATTATATATACTGCTTCACATCACAGCCTTTAATCCTAAATGCTACTTTGGTCTTTTCAGGATATACTTGATTACTTACAGTCTTTTCATTGCACCCTCTATATTTACTACCTTTTTTTTTTATCATTATAGAAGGAAGTGTCACTCTACTTGCCTCAGGTTTAAGTAGGGCAGAATTTCTAGAGCAACATACCTGACCCTTTTACTCATTCCTGCTTCTATCTCTCAGTTGGCTATATCTTTTGAGGTAGACGACAGCTGTTACTTACAGGTCCTCTCAAAACTCAAGACTGATTCATAGCTTACATTTGTTCTGAAACACAAACATTGCTTTAATGTGTAAGGCCCCACGGATAAGATTCAAGGAAGTCAGAGTTAAAATGTGGCACTTATACTAATAAAAATGTTTCATTTTTGCCTATTGGAAACTTGTAAATCTTTTTAGTTCAGCTGAGTCTGCAGGGGTCCAGTTTTGTTGCTTTTTCTTACTGAAATGTCATCTATAATTTAAAGGAGTGAGCCAAGATTTGAAATAGAGTAAAGCAATTCTAGGCCTTCTGGTCAACGTTTGGAAAGCATTTGTACTTTATTAGAAACCATGCCACTTCTATTAAAAAGCAGAGTGCCCTTATACATTCAGGAATCAATAATTATTTTTGTCTCCACTTATTAAAAATTCTATTTAATAACACTTGTTCTTCTGCTGGGTTTTGAATATTAAAAAGTTAAAGAGGACAAATATTTCCCTCAGATAATTTGTTTCAATTTAGCATTGCCAGTTGGCTGGAAGGCAATGTTAATGAAGCCAAAATAACAGGTTTAATGGGAATATCCACCAGTAACCTTGCTCTGGTATAATGACCTCATTTACACTTTTAACCCAGAGAGCTGACTTATGATTATTAACCTATTATCTCAATAAACACTTTGAGGGACTAAGAATATATGGGTGCAAAATTCATTACAACTAATATAAAAACAACTTATGGTTTTAGGTAATAGAACTTACTCTATCAACAAGTTAGGTGGATTTTATCAGTTTTACGGCATTAAGTATAACTTCCTTGTTGATTATGCTCTAATCTCTGTCTCCTCTCTTGACTCCAATTCCACCTCCTCTATATGTTGCTATCTTCATTTTGTATGTTTAACATTTCACTTTTATAATGAACAACAAATTAAAGCAAATGAAACCATCAAAACAAACAAACAAAAGACAGCCCTGCTGCTTTCACTTCCTGCCCAGATTATATTTATGCCTTAAGTCTGTTCTGTCTTGATGTCATCACCATCTCCTCAATTGTTCAAGCCCTAACCCTAGAAGTCATTCTCAATGCCTCTCTTACTCTCATCCCTCAAATCCATCAGCAAGTTCTGTTTTCATATCCCAATAATTATTCTTATCCCCCCTCTGCATCTTCACTGCTATCACCCTAGCTTGAGCCATCCAGATTAATGCTGTAGACTTCCAACTAGCCATCTGCTTCCACTTTTTTCCATCAAATTTATTCACCGTAGAGGAGAAAGTTTTCTTTAAAAATGGAATTCTAATAACAGAACTTTTCCACTGCTTTCCTTTGCACTTAGGCTAAAATGTAAACTCCCACGGGTGGCCTATGAAGTCCTGGCTGTGCTGATCTTCACCCACTTTTCTGACTTCATCTCAGCAATCACTTTCTCTCCCTTGCTTAACTCATTCTAGGTACACTGGCCCTTTTCTGTTTCTCTGACTCACTGACTCTTTTCCATTACAGGTCTTGCATCTGTAGCTTCTTTTGCTTGAATTGCCCTCTCTCCTGATTTGGTTTACCCATGCCTGTTTTGAGGGCTAAGTTCGATGTCACCTCCTAAGTGGGATGTTCCTTTGAAGGTTGGATCTATATTAGTTCTCCTATTTTTCAGTCACTCGATTTTATGATCTTCACTAGGACTTTTTTTAAAATCTGAAATTATCTTATTTATTTGTTTGCATGTTTATTGTCTGACCACTGTAAAGAGAAGGTAAGCTCTATGAGAGCGGAGGCTACCTACCTTCGTCATGTTTCTGTTATATAGCAGGTATTCACAGAAATGTCTTAAATCTGGTGGGCTTTCAGTAAATATTTATTGAGTAAATGAACATTGATTTGTTGCAGAAAGATTATGGATCTTCAATGACAAATATTGTTTTCTGTTTGACAGTCTGGTACATTGCTTAATTATCAAGTTCTCTTTATATCTCCAACTGTCTAATTTAGAATGCTGAGGTTCCAAGTCAAGTCTTCAGAATAGGAATGATGACAAAATTAATATTTTTTGAAAACATGTTGCATAGATGGCATAAAATGAGCTAAATGTAGCTCATGATGAATTCCATGAGAAATATCAGCTGAAGAAAATATAATTGAAAGTCAGTAATAATAAATATTATAAAATTATAAGAGACACAGATATGAAATCAGAAAAAATTGGAAAAGCTTAAAAAGAGATGTTGTGAGGCTAAGTATGATTGAAATAGAAAGATGATTAATTATCTGAAGATTATGTGCTTTTGTCAGTTTTGAAGAGTAGAGAAAAAAGTTAGTGGTTATTATCCTTTGCAGGGGGACATAAAGAACAAATAAAAGTGTTACTTCCTCTGCCTTTGGTGACATTTCCATTCTCTAATTTCTTTTTGAATATTTGTCAAAAATGTATTTTTCTGTTCTCACTACTGTTTGGTGCTTACTAACCCCAAGCACCCCAGAGGTAGAAATTATAACTTATACTTGCCCTTGGCATCCATATTTTATCTGATTCAATGTTAGGCACATAGCAGGTGCTCAAGCCATCTTTCTCATGGGGAAGCATAAATTTTCTATGGCAGCATAAGCATGTTTGGTGTTAGGACATCTGTGTTCTACTCCTGATTCTGCCCCAATCAGTACTGTAACCTCTCTAAACTTTCTTTTTGGACAGATTTTTATATACAAGTTGGGATATTTGGTAGCTATGGAATTACCCCTTTACCCTAATGTGCTAAGGAGTACTGTGAAATTGAAGGTCTTCAAATTTCCCTGAAGTCTGAGAGGGATCGAGCAAAAAGGAAAAAGGACTCATGGACATGGACAACAGTGTGGTGATTGTGGGGTGAGGGGAGTGGGATATAAGGGGAATAAATCATAATGAAAAAATAACAATAAAAATATAGATTAAAAAATAGAATTCTGTATATAGCAAAACTTATGTGAAAGTCTCTTATAATTGAAAATTATAGCTAAGACATTGTGCAATACAATATTTATCTTGCCCAAAGAAAGATTTGGCTTTCCCCCCCGGCTCTTTGGAGGTAAGCTGGAAGTCTGTGGAATATCCTGCCTGATAAGAGTGTCTTTATTTACCTGGTGTCATGGGCCATGCCAGATAGTTTATGCTAATAATATGACATGTGATGGAAGCCTTGGGCCACAGCTTACTGGTTTGACCTCTAGAAGTGCTGGAGACTAAGGTTAACTATGTATTAACCTCAGTAACATGACCAATCCCTAATAACAGGTTTGGACACCAAGGCTCAAGTAAACTTCTCCTGTTGGCAATACTGTGTGCATGATGCCCCACATTTTTGTTGGGAGAAGTAAGCACTGCCTGAATAGCTCTGCGGGAGAGGACAGCTGGGAGTCCATGCCTGGAGCTCTCCTAGGCTCTGCTCTTAATGTCTTGTCCCATTGCTGATTTTAACCTGTATCCTCTTTCTGTAATAAACTGTAATCATGAATATAGCAGCTTTGCTGAGTTCCATGGGCACTTCTAGTGAATGATTGAACCTGAGGTTTGGGAATATCCTCTCCACTACAGGCACAAAACCTCCAGCAGAAGGTACTACCACTACTGGTATGCCAAGCCTCCAGACACTTCCTTTGTAGGACTTACTGAGAGGTGAGCTGTAAGTCCAGCACTGTTAATCACCACCCCGCCACTCTTCCCTTTTCACTTAAGAAGAGGTCTGAGAAGCAGGTGGTGGAGTTTTGTGGCAGTGAGGAGACATTGGCATTCTGCAGAGTGCAGTGATATAGTGGGAGAGCTTGCCATGACCTGAAATAAGCAAAGGCAGTGACAAGAAAATCAATCATAAAGTTTGAGGGTGATGCCAGATGCAGAGGCTGGCAACTACCCCAACCAAATGCTTTTGCATTGGTGGTTTATAGCCCACTCAGTGCTGTCTTGACATGAGTCTCCTTAAAGTTTGGGGATAAATGTGATCAGCAGATTGATGCTCATATCTGCTTCTGACCTAAATAGCTCCAGAAGAGAGATCTGTGCTGAATAGATCATAGAACAAGACTCAGAAAGATGGTGGTGTACACTGCCCAACCCCTAGCCCCCTCAGAGGGTGGAGCAGAGGATTCCGGCAGCTCCAATGGGTTCATGTGTAGGAAAATGGAACTTAGAGATGGCCTGGGAACAGGAAAGTCTGTACAGTTGCTCAGGGAAGCAGTCGTTCTCTCAATCCCCCCAAACTGTCATTTACCTATAGCAGGACTGATGGAAGATGTAGCCACCTTTACCTGAAAACATCCCTTAAAAAGAAGAAAGCTGGGGTGATACTGATCATCATCCTGAGAAAAACATCACCCACATCCATTTAGAAGCCACCACATCACCGTGGGCCACCAACAATAGATGGAAATAGGTGTAAGCAGAGGGAGGCCAGCACCGTCCTACGTTGTCATGCATTATACCTGACTACCCTGTTTGCTCCTGTTTCCTCTCACTGCCCCTCTCTAACCACAGAGGGACGTGGTTTACCTGAGAGAGTGGAAGTGTGCCATGAATGGTCATGTCCTGTTCCCCAGCTCAGGGCTTTCCAGCCATATGCCTCCTCCACATTGGAAGGCAGGGAGCACTTTGGAATAACTAAGAGACTAAGCTTTTAAATTGATGTGGATATGTTCTATAACTGAGTATACTTGGAAATGTGTGGAATCCAAGATGTCATAAAATGGAAACATGTTTATTATCTCCCAAACTGGAGATTTCTAAACATCTGGATTATTTGCTTCCTTTCCTCCTTCCCTTGCTCCCACTCTCATTTTCTCTCTTTGTTATCTCTCTCTTTCTCTCTCTCTCTATCAATCATCTATTTATCTATCTATCATCTATCTATCTATCATTCACCTATCATCTATCTCTCTCACATGATTCCTGTTCTAAAAACTGATGGCCAGAGGTGGCAAAAATGGAAATTATACAAGAGTTTCCTTTTCTGCTAGTGAATGCATAATAGAAACTTTATTTTTCATTATTTTCTTCTGTAGACATTTGTTGAGGAACAAAGAACTATGATGATACACTATTATCATTATATTACTTTCAAAAAGGCATACTTAAAGTTCAAAGAGACAAATAATTCTTTGGGTGTGTTCAACTCCAATAGCACCATTGTGAAGATGGCAGTATAGATCTGACATCAGGATGGATTTTTTTTTCAGTGTTGTTTCATCATCGTGTTCAGTGTTAAAACTTTGCAACTGTGTCCTCTCAGTGAGATAACCCAGACAGGTGTCCAGGGCCATGGGTAAGGAACTGTTTGCCCGGGTAAAAAGGATATTTGTGAGGTGGTGTGTAATGCCATGATCTACATGGAATTAAGGGCATGAAAGATTACATGAGCCTCAAGAGGCTTCTTCGACTAGAAGAGAGTCCTCTTCTGCCCACCTTAAAATATAACACTTTATGTAAGAAGGATCTCAAACTTTTAAACAAGTGTTACCCATTATTGAATCAGGTTACACTGAGATCCCAGGTATTTTCATCCCCTAAATTGCCTTTCAAATAGGAACAGCTTAGACTTTTAGGGTTTCAATATTCTAATTTTTTTTAAGTGCTGGGGTTAGGTCAGGTGACCTATCAGACCTTTCAAATTCTAAAGCCTGTGATTATCTGAAACATGTAACTATGGGAGTGACAGGAACATTTCGCTTCTGGACTAGCTCCATTATGAGCCTGTTATATTAACAGGACACCAGCTTAGCTGCAGCGGAGTCCAAAAGACTCAGGGTCCGGGTGGTTTCCTTGCAGATTTTGGTCAGCAATTCTCAAAAAAGAAATCACAGAAAAATCATCTCATCGTCCTCACAGTTGGAGAGCATTATTGTACTACCTAAATTAGGCCAAGGACTGAGCCACAGTGGGGACTGAACTGCCTCTTTAAAACCTGCAGTCTCTCCAAGTCAGGGTAAAGGGCACCATCAAGGGAAACCTGCATCAAGGCTAATGAGAGCCTGACTGAAAGCAGCCGCGGGACTACTTTAGAAAACCTGCCTTCCTGCCAGGGCCCGGACCTAAACTCTACCATTCTCTACTTGTGCCTCCTAGCTGCTGCCAACCCGCTAACTTAATTCAGAGGGAAGAGGAACTGGTGCTGGCTGTGTCTGTCCCACCCTTCCTTACCCTGTCACCTTTACACAATGTAGTGGGACTCACTGCAGACCGACAGAGATCACCTGCGTGTAGATACGACCTCGGAATGCCTTGTGTGCCCTGAAGAGCCCCTTGCTGACCGCTGTCTCCGTGCGTATGTAATTGTTGTTTGGTCGTTTGTTCAGTGATTACACACTAGACTACAAGCTCCAGGAAGGTAAAGATCACGTCAGCATATTTGTTTTTGTTTTTGTTTTTTCAGTGTCTAGTACAGCCCTTGAATCATCGCTGAAACACAATAAATGTTAGTTGAGAAAATGAATGGTCTTCCACAGATTATCAGGAAACATTTTGCTGGCCTAGGAAGTCTTTTGTGTATCATTCTGCTTTTTTTGTTTGTTTGTTTGTTTATTGAACAAATGTTGAGTGTTTGAGCACTATGACAGACCATGATGCTGCATTTACCTCAATGAACAAAGTGACACAGAAACCATCTCCTGCTTGTATTCTAGTGATGAGAAACATTTTTTCATAAAAGTTTCATGTCTTTAAGAAGTTTCATGTCTGTGATGTTTAATATTGAGAAATGATTACCACAATCAAATTTATTAACATCATCCACCACTCACATAGTCACCTTTTTTTCTTTCAGGTGAGAGCACTTGAGATTTACTATCTCAACAAATTTCAAGTGTATAATATGTTACTGCTGACTATAGTCACCGTGTTGTGCCTGGCGGGGCCAAGGTAGGTTTACAGTGGTGACTATGAATAGTCACAACTACACAGTTATTCTTGAATTGTTTATTAATTATTGTATTCTTTTCATACAAACAACTGTAAACCTACTTTTGTACCACTCTGTACATTAGTCTCCGGAACTTACTCATAACTAAAAGTTTATAGTTATGAGAAAAACAAGAATCTCCAAAAACCTATAAGAAATCAAATTCTTAGAATCTAGCAAACATGTTTTGCAACTGTGAAACTCAGTTCATAAAATCGTGTTTAAACCCTATTTTTTCTCTTGATGAAAATGGGTATTAAATAACTCTAAATAAGTCAAATAAGATTTCCTAAAAATGAGATAAAAAGTATGTTAAAAATAGCAGGAGTTTAGCTCGTAGATCTTGCAGAATTCGCCTTGACTTTATCGTCCTAACAGGTTAGACTTTTATGAGCAGGAAGCAATGTTATAGCATGACAAGATATGTGATAAGAAGGGGCGATGCATAAGAAAGTCAAAAAGAAACCAAAGGAATCCTGTTTAGGAGGATGATTTCCGTACTTCTTTTTGTGGCCACCAGCAAAGGGAAAAGGGACTCGTTAGGAAAAGACGCTGGTGCTTCTATACGTCTTTGCTGCTCCACGTCACCAGGTGGAGTTAGCAGTAATTTCTACTTATTTTGTAAAGGAAGAACTAGTTCATAAAATAATTAAGAAATAGAGACATTATTTTAATTAAAATCATCTTCATTTTCTTGGATATCACTGATAGCTTTCCATAAAACTTCTCTAATGAGAACTTAGGACATGATAAAAATTAATTACCAATAGCTGCCATGTGCGTGAAATCATGACAGTATCAGGTTGTTTTTTTTTAACAAGTTACAGCATCAAAACTTCAACATAACAGTTCTTTTTAATGTTTGAAGGGCAAAGAAATGCCAATTAAAACAGTGAGTCTTCAATGTCATTGATAAGTTCTGCAACTCTAAGTGAAAAGATGTATAAGGAAACAAATTTTACTATGGCTAATTGATATAAACAAGGGGTAAGTTCCTAGCATCTCATTAACTTTATAATGGAACAACCTTGAATGAAACAATGCTGTTTGAGGAACTGCTATATCCTTTGGGGGAACTGATTAATATCTACAAATCCTCAGCTGGAAAATACATATCCATGGTGTATTAGGAAAGACTCTTAGTTGTAAGCTATGGACACCAACCCTAAGTAATAAGAAAGAGGGAATTTGTTGGCAGGATATTGGTAGGATTGTGCAAGCCATGGGCATCTGGATAAGTAGGCGTAAATCTACGGGACCCTGGAGAGCCCGGAAGAATGTTGGAAGCACAGTAATGGCCTTGGGGCTGAGCATGCTTACCAGGATGTCACATTACCACCATTGCTCTATTGCTTCTGCTGCCACCACTGTAATGAATAGCTCCCAAGTCTTCTCTTTATCCTTTCATCACTGGATCAAGATTTAAACCCCAGAAGGAAAAATCCAATTGGCTAGCATTAGTCTATTTCCTCTGTCTTTTACTTTTAATCTTTATTTTCAAATTTTTATTGAATGAATTGGGGAGACATTGGCTAATAAAATCATATAGGTTTCAATTGTACAATTCTATAATAATCATCTGTATATTGTAGTGTGTGTAGCACCCCAAGTCAAGCCTTCTTTCACCACCATTTATCCCCCCTTTACCCTCTTCTACCTCTCCCACCCTATTTCCCTTTGTTAACCACTATACTGCTGTCAGTCTGTAAGCTTTTTTTTTTTTTTTGCTTAATCCCTTTACCTTTTTTACTTATCCCCTCAAACCCCTCTCCTCTCTGACAGCTGTCTATCTGTTCTCTGTAACTATGAGTATGTTTCTATTTTGTTTATTTGTTTATTTTGTTCATTAGATTCCATATATAAATGAGCTCATATGTTACTTGTCTTTCTTTGACTGGCTTATTTCACTTAGCATAATACTCTCCAGGTCCTGGCTGAGTAGTATTCCATTGTGTAAATGTACCACAGCTTTTTTAACCACTCACCTGCTGATGGGCACTTGAGTGGCTTCCAAATCTTGGCGATTTAAGTAACACTGTAATGAACATAATGCTACATAATTCTTTCATTCTCCAAAGGGGACATGCAGATGGCCAATAGACATATGACAAGATGCTTTGTGTCACTAATCATCAGAGGAATGCAAATTAAAACCACAATGAGATATTACCTCACACTAGTCAGAATAGCTATCATCAGTAAATCAACCAACAAGTGCTGGAGAGGATGTGGAGGAAAGGAAGGCCTCGTGCACTGTTGGTGGGAACGCAGCTGGTGCAGCCACTGTGGGAAGCAGTATGGAGGCCATTTGCTCCTGTTCAGACACTTCCAGAAGAAGTAGAGAAGCCAGAATCTTGAATTATCCATCTATGAAGACTGCATACATTGCGGGGAGGGGTGATTCCCACAAACAGAACTAAGGTTGCAGTAGGAAGGGGAAGATGCAGAGTAGCCAAATAGTGACAAATGTCCTTCTATTTACACAGCTACAGTACCAATAGAATTCTGGAAACCCTTTCAGGAGTTTATAGACAAAAAATATATATGAATATTTTAAAGGTCCATTTTCTCCTCCTTTAACATATAACCTCAATTCACCTAAGCCACTAAACACCTGTGAATGGTAAATCACTAGGACTCAAAGTCAAGTCAGGGGCAGTTCCTATTGCTAAGGAATTTCTGGTCTGGCAGGGCAAGAGGGAATTTTACAAGTTACTATAATTAAGTGGATGGCAATTGTTAAAGTTATGATAAGTTATAATAGGATTACCTAAGAGAAAGGTCAGTGTAGGACTTATCGGAGGAGGACTTTTGAGATGGAGTTTGAAGGAGGCTAACATTTCAACTAGTAGAAATGAGCAGAAGGCCTTTCTAGTCATGAGCTAAGAAGGAATGTGAGGAAAAAGGGTAAAAACCATTGCAGTGAACCATCTAATCATATAATTGTATAATTATATTATCTATAATACTTGATAATACCCATGGTGGGGAGCTGTGGGCATTGACTGTGAGAACTGGCGTGGGAGCAGACCTCAGGAGCTCGGCCAGGCTAATGAGCAGAGCCTTTGTACTGAGAGTGGTCAAAAGCAGCGCAAGGTCAGTAATAGCGTGTGAGCAGAGTAAGGACCTGATCATTAATGTATTAAAAATATTTACTCTGGATTATTATACAGGATGGATTGAGGTTGGAGAACTTGAAGGCAGGAAGTCTTTCAAAGAGGATACTGCAAACACTCAACTGGAGAGTGACCAAGAACTATAACCAAGGTAATATGACCAGGAGCGAGGAGATAGGTATGAACGCTATTGTGAAGAAAATTGGCTGCATTAGGTGATGGAGAGGGAGATAGTTTAGATGAAATACAGGCTGGAAATCAATGTGAATGGCTGGTTGAAGGTGCTGTCTAATGACCTTGAATTCCTGAGGCATGTCTTCTAAGTTTAGTGGAGTTCGATGTGTCAGATACCTGAAAACACTGGTCTAGGACATAGTAGAAAATGTAGACTGAGGCTGCATATAAAGGGAAAGAGGGGTCAGGGAGGTAATGTAAATAAGATGAAAGGGTGCAAACTCATAACATGAAAATGTATGTACTAGAGATTTTTTCAAATTAAAAAATAAGAAATCTAACACCATAATTATTTATTATTTTTTGTAATTTATGTATTATTTCTTTGATTTGGAACCCAAACTCTTATAGCTTTTTAAAATAGTATGAAGCTATAACTATTAGTCTTGCATTTTTGAATTTCAATGTACAATAAATATTCAAGCATAATACTTTGGGGATAATATTTAGTTTTATTTATTTTTTTAAATTAGAAAACAATGAATATAGGTAATTCTGAATATGCATAGTAATTTAGTACATTTGTTTTTTATTTAAAGTAACTCCATTTGAGATACTTGTGGAATTCTGATATTTTAATATTATATTTGGTTTTTGGCTCTTTTGTTGTGCCTTCCTTTTGATTCCTCAATCACAGTGGAAGGCTAATTGCAAAATGTTAGGTCATTTTTATAAAATGTGAAGTCAGGTAATATTGTTTTTTTGAAATTCAGTTCTCAACTCCACAATATTGAGAATGTGGTTGGGGCAATACTTTCATTTCTAGAAATCAGTTTCAGGGGAAGGAGGTGGGATAGTTATTGTTCCTTACCTAAGAGCTTCTCAAATTTTTCTAGGACTAAATGAAGGGAATCATTTATTTTTGTGTAAGTACATATGAACACCTATTCAAAGAAATAATCAGGGTTTAAATGGACTGTAATATCAACCCAAGAGATAAAATCTGATACAGTTTCAACTGGTAAATTAGCATGGGTTCTTTCCCTGGATGAAACAAGCAAGTAGATTTCTTTGAAAAAGCATTAAAAGTGTCCTCAGCTCTGTGCCACCGCTAAGCCAATACCGTCAAGCAATATAGTATTTAATTTGTCAAACCAAGTACTGGATTGTCCGAGATTCGAAAAGTCTGTGTGGTAATGGCAACTTTGACAATGAGTTTCATTTTTAACTTTTAGCACAAAGGTGTTCCTGGTGAATGGTGCAGTGTTCTATGTCCTAGGAACACATTTCTACTTGAATTAAACTTGTGTTGAGACCACTGTCTGTCATCTTGACTACAGTACTAATTTTGAATTTGTCCAACATGGACATTTTCCTAACACACACAAAAAGTCATTTCCTGATGTTATTCCTATAACGGGCATTCTGCCCAAAAGTCCTTTGGTCACATCAAAATTCCTTTTGACAGCATGAATAAATATAGCTGTGTGGTGATATTTATAGCCCTCCTTTCATCAGCTGCAATAGAATATGCCACAAAAGATTTAAATTTTTCATACATTTTGTCCTACAAGAGCTTAACCAAGTCTTCAGTACATTGAACTACAACATTTTTGCAGTTGACTATTTCTACTTAATGCACATAATTTCTGGTGCATTCTCTAGACACCTTTAAAAAAAAAAAGCTTACCAACTGCAAAAGGCGTTAAAGCCTGAGGACATTTTCACTTAGTACATAATGGCATCACACTGTAGGAACACTTATTTTATTAACTTTTAAAAAGCTTAGAAATTTTAGTCCTTTATTTAAAGTTTCTTAATTTTTTGTTACTCATCTTTTCTGTATACTTATCATATCTCTTATTATGGTTTGTCTTACAATAGCATGTTAAGTCAAACTCTCCTGGCACTCACTTTCTTTGCATAGTGAGCATTGCATTTATATGTTTTTCTTGCAATATTTTCATTGGCTTGTGTCTCTTTGCTCTGTTTTAGTGACATGGGTATTAAAAATTTTTTTCTAAACCAGCAGAACTGTTGGTATAACAATGAATAGCCACTTCTATTTGGCCTGTTTCTGGCTCAGTAGGGTGCCATGGTAAACTCAATCTGGATTCCCACATAAAGGGGGTTCCAAGCATGTATCATTTACCTATCACCTTTAGTTATTGATTTCTTGGTTAGAGAATATGGTCTCCATAATATCAATCCTCTAAAATGTAATGAAATTTGTTGTATGTGTGGTGCGATATTTGGGAAATTTTTGTAACTACTCTGTATGTACTTCATAATGATATGTATTCTGCAGGTTTGAGGTGTAGTGTTCTGTGTAAGATCACGGATCAAGCTTGCAAATGTTGTACAAGTTTCCCTGTGCTTTACTGACTCTTGTTGACTTGATCTATTGGTTTTAAAGTGATATGTTAAAATCTCTCATTTCAGTGTGAAATGGTCTATTTTTACTTATTGTTCTGTCAATTTTTGCTTTAGATCTTATGTTTTGATGCTATGCAATTAGGTATATACATATACATCTAGAACTGATGTATAAAGGACTCATGGACAAAGCCAAGGTGGGGGGTAGGGTTGAGGGTGGGAGGTGGGGGTGGGCAAGGCAGGGGAGAGCGGTGGGGGGAAAGTGGAGACAACTGTATTTGAACAACAATAAAAAAAAGGGGGAGGGGAAATATAAAAAAATTAGAACTGATGATTCAAACATCTTCTTACACCCCTCTCTTTTTTTTTGGTACTGCTTTTTACCTAATGCTTCCTTGTTTCCTATTAATATGCCTATTCCAGTTTTGTTTTGGTTAGGATTTGCCAGACATATCTTTGACTTTCAACATTTCTGTGACTTTATACATTAGATGTATCCCTCATAAATGGCATGTAGCAGGATAAATACAAAACCTGGGGCTTATTGCTTGCACCAGGAATTCATGTTGCCATTTTATAATGGTGAATTTTAGATTGCTCTCTCTCTTTTTGCTTTTTGTTTTGAAGTAATTTCAAAATTACAGAAAAGGTGCAAGAGTAGTACGACACCTGTACTATTTCACAGTTGTAGCACTGGACCACTTTTGCTTTATCATTCTTTGTTTTTGTCTGTCTGTCTAGCTTTCTCTATATTTTCTATACCATTTAAGAACATGATGCCTCATATTACCTTTAAATTGTTGAAAGCATATTTTTCTAAGACAAGGATCCTCTTCTATGTATCACAGTAAACCCATCAAAAGCAGGACATTAACATGCGTATAATACATCCACCTTACCCTCAAACGTCATTCAAATTTCTTTCTGCCACCCCAATGATGTCATTTAAAGCAACAATCAAGCAAACATACAGGACCTGCTTCTCTGTTTTTCTCTTTCCTTTCTGATTCAGCATTCAATCTGGGATCATGTATGGGATTTAGTTGTTAAATCTCCCTAGTATCCTTCCTTTTAGAACAATTTCCCAGTCCTTCCTTGACTTTCATGACTTAATACTTTTCAAGTGTAAAGACCACTTAATTTGATTATATATTTGTGAAATATTTGCTCATGATTCAATTCAGGTTATGAAATTTTGGCAGAAATATCACAGACTTGTAATGCTATTTAATAGGAAGTTCATTTGTCCCACTGCTATAGATGTTCACTTTTACCACTTGACTAAAATGACACCTGCCAGATTTTGTCACTCTAAGGTCAGTTTAAATTATTTTTTACTTATTAAATAAGTACCATTACTAATACATATTTCTTGGAGAGGTACTTTGAGATTATGAAAATATACTGCTCCTTTTCAAACTTTCACCCACTGGTGTTAGCATCCACTGAGGAGGCTGCTTTTCAATTTATCATTTAATTGAAGGGCGGGGAATAGGAAAAAAGGTTGAACACTTAGGTTCCAAATAAATTTCCCACTCTCCTCTTTAGAAAATGGATGGGCAAAGAGTTTATCATTGTCTAGGATGTGGCTTTATTCCGTAAACCGCCTGCTTTTGGAGCCACTTCCATTGTTTCTTAACTATGCCCCACCTCAAATCTACTGAATCGGAACGGAGAGGGTATGCAATGGGAATCTTAATTTTTAACAGGGTCTCAGGCAGTTCCTACATATAGAGAAAGACTCCAATGGGGAAGTCAAGAGACTCTCCTTGGTTTCAGGATTTGCCTACCACTTGCAAATCATAGACAAAGGATACAGAAGTTGCACTGCATGTAACAGGTTATAAATATTACAGCAGACATGCCCTTGTGACAGGATGGATTTACTCAGTTTAGAATGCTCACATTTTGCCCTCAAATAGATGAGTGTGCAGCAAACCATTTAAGCAGTAGACTGTTCTCTATATGATTCAACAAGTGGAGAAAAAGGTATCTTTCTCGGTAGCTCTAAGGTCTCCACCCACAGTCTAAACTTTTTATTTTGCTTGGCAAATATCAAAGCCTCTAGCTCTTCAGTTCTGTCTAGTTCATTGCAAACCTCTCATCTTCAGCTCCTTAGTCCCTCTGCTTTCCAGTAGTAAACAAACTATTATCCATTGAGTTGCTAAGTTCTTTTTCTCTTGAAAGCCTCTGCTGCTGTGAATCATGAAAGAAAAATCTCTTTGTGTGTAACACCTTTTTAGTGCTATTTTACCTTGGAAAATTTATCTGAACCGTGGTCCCAGACCTGTTGCTATTGGCCACTTTTATTATAGTCACTGGTATGAATGGCATCCCATGGACTTTTCACAATTATAGTCTCATTTCAAATCTTCCCCAAGTGCCATAAGTTTGCCCAAGTGGATTTATTAAGTGCTCTTTAATCAGTTTGAACCTAAGCCTTATGAATAAAATGCAGTCTGGGCTTTCTCAGTTAATATTAATGGCTTTTCCCATCCAGGCTGTTCTGTAATCAACCATAGGGTATTTCATTGCAAAGAATATTGCCTACCAAAAATCACAGTTTTTTCTGCTTTTAGGTGGATTGGTGGGCTTATTTTTTTTAGGTACTATTTATTTGACAGATATAACTTAAACTTATTTTTCACTTGAAGACCATTCTTTATAATTCTGAATAGAAATATAGTCATCTTAAATCAAAAGCTAAAGGATGGAAGCATAAGGAAACCCTTTTAGAATACAAAAATGGGAATTTTGAACACAGGAAAAAATATGCCATTTCTTCAGTTTTAATCAAAGAATGGAATGCTTAAACAGATAGCAAACATAGTTTGGCTAAAAGTTTTTGTACTGACCTGAGTGTTTATTAATACATTAATGGGTTATCTTTTATCAGCTCAAATACTGTTTACCAAAAACTGACTTTACATAAACATGTTATGTCATTCTGCCATGGCTGATTTTACTGATATAAACAGATGCTCTGGAAAGCCGAATAACTTTCACTAATGTTAGATACAGTCATACCCAACTAAAATTATGCCTCTTGTTCTTCTGTTATCCTACTCATTTTGACTCCCATTACATTAGGTTCAGAAAGTACGGTCTTCAGTAAAGCCAAAAATTGGCATAAATCTCAAACAATGAGGTTAAAATAGCAGAAAATGTAGATTTTCTTAATTTTTAACAAAAAAGTTATTGCTAGATTTCCCATTGCATCAAAGACAAAAGATGATGCTTGGCAAATAAAATATTTTTCCATTTCTAGCACAGGAGGTTATGATGAGGAAATTATATTTCTTAGAAGGATTCAGAAGCTTAAAATCTCTGTACACACTTTGAGTTATGTTGGCAAACCCAAGTGCTTATCGGTTTCTTCTTGTTTTGGTGAATAAGAGCAGTGCTAGCCAAGCCAAACGAATAAAGTAGGAAGGTTTAAATGATTTCATATGTATGTATACACGTACTTACTTTGTTTTTTACTGTGTAATGTTCCATTATTTTGAGGCAGTGGCAACTTGTAAATCGGGGTGGCCTCTATGACCAGACATATGTGTGGGTGCTACTTGTGCACCAAGAAGCCTGTTTCCATTCTTTCTTCCTTCCCCTCCCTCCCTGTCCCTGCTCTCTCTTCTGGTCCACTTCCCTCCTAGTTTCATTTCCTCTCTCCTGCCTCTGCATTATATTTCTAGTTTTCTTATTCAACACTTAGAAATCAATATCCAGCTATGTACAACCTGCATTGTGCCCACTCTAGCTACCTTCACCTCTTTTCAAGAGGCGTGTATTTAGTCACTTTGCCAGGCCGTGGCAAATAAGAGGTAACAATGCTTTCAATTAGAAAAAAAAAATCCTGATTCACTTGACAATTTTCTAACTACAGCAGAACCTTCGAAGATAAAGTAAAGAAAGAAAAAAATCACCTTTTTACTTTGAGGATTGAAGGTATTTCAAACAAAATACATTTATGCTATTGAGGAGGAAGCTATAATATGAAAGAAAAGCTATTTTCTAGTTGTTCATTTCTGTATTTTGTTTTTATCATATGTTTCTTTTCATATTATAAAAGTAATTCAGTATACTATTTGAAATTATGGATAAGTATATTGAATAAAATAAAAATTTACCTGTTATTTCATGAAACAGAAAATTTCTCATTTAATGCTTATTTCCTTTTTCTAGTTAGTTCACAGTTACACCTTGAAGTTGTTAACTAAAAAATTAAGTGGTCCCTCCTTATTGCCTTTTCTCAACCCAACTTGATTATGCCTTCTGTTATGTTATCTTCATTCTCTGTGCTTCTTATCCTGGCATATAAACACTTTAGCTGTAATGAATTATTTAGTACATATCTGGACCTGAAGCATAGACTCTGTCTGAGTTGTTTGCTGTGATAGCCCAGCAATAAAGAAAAGGAACAAATAAGTATAAGCATACAAAATTTTGCATAACACTGTATTAGTTTTATATGTTAAAAATTTAAATGTTATGAGCAATTTCCCATGTTATTAAATATTTTCTGTAACTCTATGCTATGTATCTATATATGCATAAATTTAGGTAGATATAGATGTAGGTGTTTTCCATCTTATGATATCAAATAAAATAATGTTTCCTTGATGGATTCCATCTATATTATTATGCATTAGAAAGACTCATACATGTTAACCAACATTTTCCTCGGTATTTTATGAGTTTGTTGTTTATATTTAACCCTTAATGCTCCTAGAATTTTTAAAAAAATTCTTGTTATGAAAATGTAGAAGGATTATATAATGAGCCCTCATGCACATAATTATAAATTTATGGTCGGTCATGTTTCATTTATGCCGATATTTATCTGCTCTTCTCCTCTTGATTATTCTGTGGTGAATCCCAGACATCATCATATTCATCTGCAAATGTTTCTTAGATATCTGTGAAAGATAAGGGCTCTGTAAAATAATATGACTGCAACACTATTGTCACATCAAAAACAATGAACAATTATTCCTTATAGTATTAACTTTTTATTTAATGAATGCAATATATTTTGCTACCATTTCCTTCTGGAGTCTTACCATCCATCTCATTACCAATAATTTACCGTTTTCAGTTTAGTTTTATCTTTCTCTTTGAGGAACCCTAGCAGAAGAGACCTCTTTTCTTCGTTTTCCTGCCTGGCCTGGGGGTTCATGGTTTAGGCTGTTAGCCTGTTGCCTTCTTTCTGCTCATTGCTGCTGCCTTTCTGTTGGCAGGGGTCGTTTTTTTGCTAACCTGGGGTCTTTGAGTTTCTTTGGAATGTTGTTAATAAGCTGTTACCTGCTTGCTTCATGCAGAGCAGAGTTGAGTTCTGTGTGTGTGTGTGTAAGAGAGAGTTTTTAAAATTGAATTTGCAGGGGTGACACTGGTTCACAAAACCATGCAGGTTTCAAGAGTACAACTCAGCGAACATCATCTGCTCACTGCATTGTTCCTTCATCGCCCAAAGCAGAGTCTCTTTCTGTCCCCATGTGTCTCCCCTTTGCCCACCTCCACCTAACCCACCCCCTTTCCCTCTGGCTCTCACCACAATGTTGTCTGTGTCTATGTGCTATATACATGTGTGATGATCACATGTGCTATGTGTCTCTGTGCTATATATGTGTGTGTGTGATCACATATGAATATGGTATTCATATTCATATCACATATATGATATATATGAATACCTCACAGACACACACACACACACACACACACACACACACAAATCTATAACCATTCCCTCTTCTACCAAGGTCAGCATTCTTCTCAATGCACAACCTTCCAAACTAGGGAGTTTTATTGGGGATCTTCCAGTTTCCTTGACATCTTCCCTCATATGCTGTTCTCAGGAGGAAGAAATACAGATTATACTACACTGATTTTCTTTGATCAGCTTCATCTGAAATTTAAAATACATTCTTCAGATTTTCTCATTTGGGGCTGCATTTTTCTTTTACTTCTCTATCAGATGTAGGCTTTTCTCATTATTAATATTCTGCTGGCCATTTTAATAGAACCTTCAATCTCTAAAACCACATGGATATTATTGGGAAGCCCTTCTGCACTCTCTTGGGTGAATAATACCATAAAGATTGTTTCTGCAGAAATCAGAGACTAGTAAGTGTCCAACAATTCAAGAAGCCTGTATTTATCATGTTAAGGAGAATATTTCACAACTTAGTAATAAGAGCTAAAATAGCACTCTGAGACCTGGTGATGATTACATGAACAAATGGAATGCCACCTGTCTGCTCAACCTAAAATATTGGCTAGTCTTGTTATTGTTCTAACCCATAAAACTTCCTTTTTTCACCTGGCCTTGGAGTTAACTTTGTGGCAAGTTATGTTATACCCACATGCTCTTAGCCTTGACTATAGAGAGGCTACCATGACTTATGAGACAGAGAACACAATTAGAATGGAAAGACTTGATTTTACTTTCTTATTCCTTCAGTTCAACCTGTGTGGCCTGCATAGAGCACATCACTTCACCTCCTCCAAGTTTAGGGTCATTAACTGGAAAATGTCTTAATGATTGCTTTACATACAGGATGGTGGATGAAAAAGAGCCCATATACTATCACCAGGCTTTCACCTGAGAAGAGCCTTCAGCTCTCAAAGCTGCTAGCTATGCTTATTTCCAGGAAATGGGACAACCTGCTGATGAATGGCTGCAGAATACGCTGACAGCCAGACTGCAACACTGGTCTACACTGAAGGGTCCAAAATGGCATGGAAACCCCTGGCCAAGCAACATTTTGATAAACTTACTCTTATTAGCATACTAAAAACCACACTCAGGAGTGGAGGCAACATTAAAATGAGAAATTCAATGCATGGCCAGGCATGTTCTAAGCATGTTTGGAAACTGCACATGCTCCCCTGTAACTGAAAACTCTCCACCCTTTCTTGGAAATCCCTACCCCTGAATCTGCTTACTTCCCACCAACACTTTAAACTGCCCCGATTTCTTCAAACCAGGGAGACAGTGCCTTTTGAGTACGGACCCATACTTCTCCATTCCTTGATCAAAGAACAAAGTTTCTGCTCTGTTTTACCAAATACAGTTTCCTTCAGTTGGAGCGAGCGAGTCCGGACAGAAGGATCTTGGTTTGGATCACTGACCCATGAGGATTGGTAACAATAGTAAACCTGACAAGCTCA
Source organism: Mormoops blainvillei (assembly GCA_004026545.1). NCBI lineage: Eukaryota > Metazoa > Chordata > Mammalia > Chiroptera > Mormoopidae > Mormoops > Mormoops blainvillei. The sequence continues at coordinate 106,483 of PVJD01004266.1, forward strand.
GGGGAGGTCTGTGAGGCTGCCTAACAAACTCGGAGATCGAAAGTAACCATGTAGGATGGTCTGAACATAAAAATTTCTAATTAAAAGTGGGTCATAGCGAAGAGTCACATCCTATAGTTTTCTCGACAAGTGTCATTCCTTACCTTAAGTGAGCCTATCTGTTGTCTTTGTGTATCTAAGATAACATATTTTTGCAATGTCATAATGGTCTTCTTTCCCAGACCCTTTAAGGCACAATCACTTGCACCAGAGCATGAGACCATGGAAACCCCTCATTGTTATCTTATTACCCGCATACCGTCTGTAATTGTTTACTCTCTTGTATCTACCTATATTAAAAACAGTATGTTTGTCTTCATTTTGCTTTTTAGCCACTCCAAGAGATTTCCTGGCTTTGCTTTCTCCTGCTCCTTTAATCTGTCGCCAATGGAGTTCATGTAACCCTTCTTACATCTCCTTCTTTGATTCCTGTGTGCAAAATAAGCTGCAAAACTGCCATTCTCCAGAAGATTTTTGCAAAAATCTGTTGAGGTTTTGCTTCTGGCAGTTGTCATCAGTTTGGCTCAAATAAACTAATAAAAATTCTCTACATTTGGATGTTTCTTACACCAACAGGATGCTTGTGAAGATAAAAAGATAAAAATAAATAAAAAAGTCTTTCTTAAGTGTGAAACATAACTAATATTAATTCCTATTATGAGTATTTCATAAATTAAGATGGTTGATAATAGCTGGTCATCATTGTATGATTCAAGATGGATAGCTAATGTGACAGAAGGGTCTGGCCAGACTGCTGGGGGAGAGGGAACCCCAATCTGGTATGAGAAGTTGCCCTGCCCCAGAGAAGGGAGGGGGTGGGGAGAAATCTCAAGGTAGTGCATTGAAGCAGCGGTAGGCAAAAAAAGCCTGCTTCACCAGGGAGAGAAGGGAGGGGCCATAGGAGGCTACCGCCCCAAGCAAGAGTAAATAAAATAGCACTGCCAGCGTGTGTTGCCTTGGCAACCAAACAGCGCAGTACCTTGTGCTGCTATACCCCAGGGAAAAGTAAACAACTAATGCAACTAATCACACCACTCATATAAGACCTGCACAGGCTGCTGGGGCTGAAAAGGTCACAATGTACGTGTAAATCCCTCCTACCCACTTCCAGATCATGGTGACCAGAGGAGGGTCAAAGACGGTATGTGGGCTGACACACGTAGTGGACATTGGCCTGGAATTGGCTGGGCATTTGGATACTCCTGCAGCACATAGGATTTTGGGAGAAAGATTTAAAATGGCGAGCGTTGTCTTCTGAGTTGTCCTGCCCTGAAGCAAGAAACTTGACCTTTGTATTTTCCCCTTTCACCACCATGAGCTGCTCCAGAGGAGGGGTTGTGACCACAAGGAGGTGGTGCTTTTGGTCCAAGGGCTCTGAGTTGTCAGCTGAGTTATCAATACCTCCAGAACAGCTCAGACATGAAGAGAGTGAACCACACCATTCACTACAGCTACCTTTATCTTGAAACACTGGTGTCAATTACTGGGGCCTCAATTTATCTTCATAAATTGCATTTTCATTTGATTTCTGTAACTGAACTCTCTAGCATTTAGCATTTGTATAAGCTTGGACAAAGTAAATTCACTATTTTGAGCCTTAGTTTATATATATATAGATATATATCTATATATATCAGGGGGGAACCCCCCAAACACCCACAATTTTTTTTATTAAAAATTGTGTGTTTATTTTTACATGTTTAAGTTTTAGTCACCTTGAAAGTACTCTCCTTTGACACAATACATCTATTAAGACATTTTTTTCCACTGCTCAAAACAGTTTTTGAACTCATCGATTTTGATACCTTTTAGTGCTTCTGCTGTTTTTTGTTTCACCTCTTCCACATTGGCAAAACGTTTCCCTTTGAGGACATTTTTCATCTGAGGAAACAAAAGAAAGTCACTCGGGGTGAGTTCAGGTGAATAGGGAGGGTGGGTCATGAAGATGATGCCATATTTTGGTCAAAAACTGCTCAACTCTCAGGACAGGTTGGGCAGGGGTGCTTGTAAATCACCCACCATGAAATGGGCACACATGTTGAAAGACTCTTCAAAAAAATTTCACTGAAGCTGAACACAGCCTTTCACAACATCACCAGCAGGTGCACTGATACAGATGGGTTCCTAGAGCACTCACCTAGTGGGGGGAGCCTGTACTATAAGGGGCCCACTCTCGAGAAGATAATTCCAGTTTTTTTGGGTCCCTCCTTATAATGTATTATTTTTAGCTTATGTGTTTGTGTGTGCATGTTTGTGAGGTTTAAATGAGACAGCATTCATGACACAGATAAGGAAATTTGTAAATGAAAAGGCATCATGGTCCCCTCGTGTTTGAATGGGAATTTTCAGACATGACTTTGGGTTATAGAACATAAAATATTATAATATCTGATTATCAAACATTCTGATCTGATTGCTAGGTCAGAAAGGTAGAAAAATCTCCTCTTTGCCTGGGTTTGAATAATTTCAAAGAGACACCCAGCTGTCTCAGAACACAGCTGACGAATTAGGCTGGATTTAGAATTTGAGTTAAAAAGAAAATCACTGCATGGCTTGTTAGCCCATCATTGGTTTAACTGATATTCCTGTTCTTTCGATTGGACGGCGGTTCGATGGGACATGGGGAGGATGCCAGAAATTTAGAAAGTGAGGGATGAGTTATTTGTAATGCTTCAACTCAATCTCTGCTTCAGAGGTGAACTCTGAATTCTTTCAGGGGAGATTGATGGGTGTTAAAAGTTAACACCTAAAGAGGGACCTTCTCTTGAGAGTTCAAAGCACCAAATGGTCACAAAGTCTCTATGCACCCTGTTTGAAGAGACCCACATTCTTTCCCAGATTCTCTGTTCAGATGTAAATGTTTCCCTGGTCTTGTGGTCATCTTGTGTCAATTGGAAGATATTAAAACAATCCTTGATCATTGCTCTTAGATATGCTACCTTAGCTATAACACTATCTCTTGTGCGTGGCTGCATTAATGTCCTGTGCATTAACAAGTATGCAGCTCTGGATACAAAAGCAACTAGCTCGTATCTAATTACTTAAGTATTTTTCTAGAGAAGATCCTTTTATATCAGAAGATTATCCATTGAGGGGTTCTCTTAACTGGGCAGGAAGACCTTCTAAATCTCAAATATATTTAATTCTTTCCCTTGGGTAAACAAGGGCCAAGGTCAGCCATACGGCTGGGTGTTCCCAACAGGCGGCCACATACCTCCTGTACTGGCCATCTGGTGCCATCTAAAACACCGAAGTTTTCCATTTTGGGGCATGGAGGTGTAGGGGTTGAATAGAGTCCTTTGTTGCTATGTAAATATCCTAGAGATAAGAGTATTAAAAAAACATTTTTGGGAAGGGGCAAGATGGTGGGGGAGTGAATGGAAGTCACACTGACCTCCTCCAAGGACCAATCTGGAATTACAACTAAATTGTGGAGAAATCATCAGGAACAAACAACTGAACAACAGCGAGAGAGAAGCCTTATAACCTTGGACAGACAGAAGAATCAATTCAGCACAACCTGATTGGTAAGGAGTGCAGCGGAGACCAAGAAAGCTGGCTGGGCACCCTCAGGCAGCAGCGCCAGAGGGATATTTAAGCAGCCAGTTGGATCCCCCTGAGAAGAGTGGGGTCTAAACCGTAAGCAGGGATCCCCAGCCCACAGCACCGGAGCCCAAAAAGCACACAGTAAGAGCCAGCTGCGAAAAGCGATAGGATCGCCCTCTGCCAGAGACAGGAGGCTGGAGACTGAAAGAGCCATTTAAAGGGCCAACACGTACATTTTCGTCAGCAGCCACTTACCTTGGGCTCGGGCAAAGGCTGGGGCAGAGTGGGCTAGAGACGCCCGAGTAGAGACTGGGGATGGAAGCTTTGGGGGGAGAACTGAGAAAGTAGCCACTGGGATATTGGTGCTGAGTCATCCCCCATAAGGCAGCAGGCATCGAGCTCACACAGACCACTCCCCTCTGAGCAGCAGCAGCCTGAGGGGAAACATTAACCCCGACCCCAGGAGGGGTTCTGCCCCACCCTATGGTGCTTAAACCTGACTGCTGAGTGCAGAGTGACTAGATTAATAATTGAAGGAGACAGCCACAGACTGTCAATCCCAGGAAGTCTCAAATAGGCAACCTAAGGTCAGGTGGGGTCAATATCTGACATCACCAGAGGCGGATCCAGAAAGAAAAAACAGCGGTAAATACTAGAGGCTACCAAGACGAAATCTACTGTGGTCTTCTCTATGGTTTGCAATATTTTCTTTACTACATAGCTTTTTAATATTCATTTCTTGACCATCAAGTTTATGCATATTAAGTCACTAGATTTTATACTATAGTTTATCTCCTTTCTTATAATAGTCTTAATCTCTTTACAGCCTTATTAATACTGGTTCATTTACTATTGATAGTGGGATGGCAGGGATAATTATTTTTGTGGATGTGGGTTTGTTGCCTGGGCTTTGTGGTTTTGCTCAGGCAGACAAATAATGGGAAGACAAAGAAACAACCCCCAACCAAAAGGAAAGGAGGAATCCCCAGAAAGACTGCTAAATGATATAAACTATCAGGCAAGTAAATGATCAGATATTGAGTTCAAAACAATGGTCATATAAGGGGGAGGGTGATGGGATGGGGTACAGGGCAGAGGGGATATAGGGGAGAATAAAATGGGACAATGTAATAGCATAATCAATAAAATATACCAAAAAACCCCCAAAACAAAATGCTTTTCCATTAGTAACGTTGGTATAAATCTTTTAATTTTTTTAAACCAGAAAATGAGCTTAGAGCAAGTTTTGAATGTAAAGAGCACAGATAAAACTAAAAGCTGCTGGAGACTCCCTTTTATAAAACGTAATTTTCAAATTTTGTTCAAAAATTTGTGTTATTGTGAAAAAATCATTGCATTAGGACCTAGAGACCTGAGTTCTAGAAGAATCTCTGGTTATGTCACTGGCAAAAGTACTTATTCCTTCTATGTCTACATTTCTTGTATTAAACACAGGACTTTGGACTAGGTCGAAACTCAGCAAATAATAAATATTTTCAGATTTGGAGGCCAGACTATCTCTGCAACTGCTCAGTTCCACCCTAATAGCAAGAAAGTAGCTGTGGGCAATAGGTAAATAAATGGGTGTGGTTGTGTTTCAGTAAAACTCTATATACAAAAACCCACAGCTGTCTGGATTTGGCTCAGTTTCTGTATTATGCTGACCTGTACACTGGATAATAGTTTTTAAACATGAGTGATTTTTGGAATTCCTAGATGTATTGTTACTGATCCCAGGTTCATGTGCCTGTCAATTCAAAAGTCCAAAATTTAGAGTTTGAAATAAGAAAGGTATATTTGATCAAGGTGCTAACTGAGAAGTTGGGAGACTTAATGTTGCCTCAAATCCATCTTGCTTACTGGACCATGTTAAGAGTTTTTAAGGGGTCAGGGGGAACTGGTATGTGGAAATACCTGTAGGACAAGTTTTAATTAGAGGATCTTGGAAGTTGGCCATTTATGATAAAGGGGTATCAACACTGATTTTCCTGAACAGTGGACAGTTTGCCTCTTTATAAAAAATTATTTTAATTTACTGACTTTAGAGAGAGAGAGGAAGGGAGAGAGAAACAGAGAGAAATATCGATTTGTTGTTCCACTCATTTATGTATTCATTGGTTGATTCTTGTATGTGCCCGGCAGGGATCAAACCTGTGAACTTGTGTATTTGGGATTATGCTCTAACCAACTGAGCTACCCATCCAGGACACCCTTTGCTTCTGAAAGGGTTCCAGTGTTCTGTTTGTGGTTATGTTCTGGTCCTTTGGTTCTGTGAGTGTTGGACAGAGTTTGGTTCCACATACAGGTGGGCATTAAATTTCTCTCCTCCGGGCATACTTTGGCCATGAGACTTGTGGTTTTTGTCTATCGTCTCTGAGAAGTGACTCAGTATTTTGTTAAACAAAATAAAACCATTTTGAGCTGGTTCTGCCATTACAGTATCAGGTATCTACTTTCTGGTATCACATTATATTGTGACTAGTCACAAGCAAAAATCTCAGTTGCACACAACAATAAGCATTTATTTATCATGTACCTGTTACCCCACTGAGTTGGTCCTGCAGGTCTCAGCTGGGCCTGCTCACATGCGTTCAGCTCAGATGGGGTTACTGATGTGGGTTACAGCACCCGGGGCAGCTCTGCCTCCTAATGCAGATGTGTTAGAACTATGGGTATGGTTCTCTTCCAAATATTTCATTCTGCAGGTATTCTGGAGACATCAAAGCTGTCTGGGTGTCATTGGTACAGACACAGGAGTGAAAACATAAACATATGAGATTTCTTAAAGGCCTCAGTTTGAAACTGGCATGATGACAGTGTCACTCCTGCCCTCATTGTCATGGTCCAAAGCAAGTTGTATGAATGTGGCTCAAAGTCAAAGGGTGGAGAAGTATATTCTACCCACGATGAGGTCACAACAACAGTGTGGAGAGAGGGTCATTCGATCAATAAAACTGGGAATTTTAAAAAAATCACACTTTTCAGCCACATTGCCTGAGGTTCTGATTCAGCAGGTTCATTGCTGAGTTTAAAAAAAAATGTAGGTGCTTAACTATTTTAATGATCACTCATCACAGAGAACCACTTGAGCAGATGCTTTCTCAGGCCACTTGCAACTCCATGTCATTTGATTCTACATAATGGAGTTTCAATTTTTAAAATGTGCACTTTATTCTCAGAAAATGTTTTTAATTTGGTAACCCATCTAAGCTGTCACTCTGTATTTCAGGGCCACAAAGCTGGCTGACCGTAGCCTGAATGGAGACTTTGCTTTTCACCCCACACAGGGCTCTGCCCTGCTTTATTGTCACTCACTCCACCTCTTCCTGCAACCTCTTCTGTTCAGGCCGACTCATCAGGGGCTCGTGGAGGAAAGTTGAAGATAACAGCAGTCGGCACAGCTGGATTAAAACCAACTCATTTCACACTGCAGTGGCTGGTAATCAAATGGTATGCATGCTTTATTAATTTGTGATTACCCTTCCCCCTTACTGTTTCTTTTCTTTGGCTCATAGGTCACTTAACAATTCCTTGATTGTGCAACAGTGGGGAGTGATCCTTCTCCAAAATATGAGGCACTTTCATTATGCAGTTGCTAAATTCAGCATCTTGGGGGCATTTCTCATACATATTTAATGCTGCATTTTATAATCTGTATTGGGGTGATTTTACTTTTCTTGTTTGAAAGAAGTTTTTAAATGTGGCCTAGTGGCTGGTCCCATCACCATCAATATCCATGGATCAACAGAAATTAATGAGTAGCAGCGTTGAGCCTCTGTTAAGTCTCAGCTGTGGTTAGGAGGAACATGGATGCCCAGATAAACTCTTTCACGAGAGCTGATCTCAGCACGTCATTGCCAACCACAGAAGAATTATCTTCTTCATTTGTCTTGGTAAAGTAACATGAATTTCTTTTAAAAGTCCATACATTTAAATTGCCAACATATGATTTATGCAACACCAGAATTTGTTGGCTGGTTTAACCCTATATAGAGACATTTGTAGGCAGTGGGTAGGAAGAAAATGTGATGTGGAACCCAGAAGTAGCTCTTTTTACATTACTCACTTTTATTAGTACATTATATTTCTATGGAAACTTTCTTTCACATACCCAGAAACTCTCTTAAAAACACATTTAATAAATTCTGCTAATACCACCTCGGTTAATTGTACAGCATCCCCCAGGGATGGCTTAGGCCACACGATTTGTTGATGCTCTTTTTTTTTTTTTTTTAAAGGAACAAGGTGACAAGTAAAAACATATATTATTTCTAATATTTGCATCAGTTGGTTTATGAATGGTTCCAATTTTGGGGTAAAAGAATTTACAAAATCCAAATCATTAGGAATCATTTGAAAAAGAAATGAGTAACAGAGGGTTGTGATCTTTCAGGTGTCAGCAAACACTTTTTGTAAAGGGCCAAAGAGTAATATTTCCACCTTTGTGGCCCATGTGATCTCTGTTGCAGCTGTTCGGCTGTGACATTGTAGCATATAAGCAGCACAGATAATACATAAATAAGTAATTTTATTTCAAATCCAGTAAAATTATATTTATAAAAACAGGCAATGAAATATACCAGTTAAAAGACAGAGATTACCAGAGACCCAAATATATATTGTCTACAAAAACCTACTTTAAACGTAAATACACGGAGTAAAAGTTAAAGGGCTAGAGACAGATATAATGAGTTAACATTCATCAAAATTAAATGAGAGTAGCTACATTAATTTTAAACAAAGCTAGTTTCAAAACGAAAAAAATCAGGGATTAATTATAACAAGGTCACTTCTCCAAAAAGACATAACAAAAATAGAGCCTCAAATTATACATGGCCAAAATTGATAGATCTGTAAGGTGGGAGAGACAAATCCACTTTTATAGTTGGAGAATTCGACGCCCTTCTGTCAGTAATTGACAGTCCAGCAGGCAGAAATCCAGGAATGATATAGTTGAACTGAACAGCACCATCAGTCAACTGAATCTAATTGATATTTATAGATTATTTTATCAAACAACAGCAGAATACACATTTTCCTCAAGCTCACATGGAACAATGACCAAGATATACCACATTCTGGGCCATGAAACACATTTTAACATATTTACAAGAACAGAAATCATACAAAGTATGTTTTCAGACCACAGTGGAATTGCATCAGAAATCAATAACAGATGGATAGCTGAACAGTGCCAAAATATTTGGAGATTAAACAACACATTTCTAAATAATACACGGGTCAAAGAAGAAGTTGCAAGAGAAATTTTTAAATATTTTGAATTAAATTAAAATGAAAATACAATCTATTAAAATTTTTGAGATGCGACAAAAACAATACATATGGGGAAATTTATAGCATTGAATACATATGTTAGAAGAGAAATCTAAAGTCAAAAAGAGGCAGTGGATTGATTTAACTCATGGGCCATAGATTGTTGATCCCTGACCTAAATGGTGATCAAGTTTATTCTAAAACAAGCCAAATTATTTTTCTCCACTTTGTTTATAAACCAGAAAATGCCATCTTAAACAACTGAGACATCTATCAAAATGGAGCAATGACATCAATTAGACAAAATAAATACAGGCCTTCGTAATCACAAGAATAAATCTCTTCAGCATAGTATATCCTATGGATGATTGACATTATTACCACCCCAAGCAGCCCAGCTCTTACCCTTTTATCTAACCCTCCTCTGAACCTACACATCTAATTGGACAGCCACTTCTCTCCAATAGCCTTAAATTAGTATTCTCTCTTGCTCACATTCAGTTTATAGTCTTCATACAAGAGTCCAAGTGATTTTCGAAAAATCATTCAACTGTTTAAAATTCTTTGTTTTTCCTTGAAAAGCTCCTTTACCACCTAAGGTAACATTCAGAGGTCCTGGATATTAGAATGCAGGCACATTTGGGGGACATTACTTAGCCTATGACACTATTCATCTTCAAGATCTTGGTTTCTATATATTTTTCCCAGAGAGGATGGCCTGACCTCCATTCTTCTTCTTGTGTTCCCTCAGATTGTTTCTTTCAGTAAACTCTCTCTTTTTATTTTATGTCAGCCTCTTTCACCGACTTTAAGCCAGAAGAGGTCCCAGAGTCTGTCTGACTTGTTTACCATTGTTGATTAAACAATGCGTTTTCACATTTGCCACAAAAAGACACATCTTGGTTTCCATAGGCTACTTAAATTTGTGATAATGCCATTGGAAGTAATACTGTTTTTAGATTACTCATTTTTTTCTGTGTGTTTTCCTATAGAATAAACTGAAGAGAGAGCATGATTAGCCATTTTTTTGCCATTTTTTTTTTTCTGGCAAGAGAGAAAAACACATAACCCTTCCTCTTCCCCCAAATTGGAAGTCTTGTCAGCTTATAAATTAGTTATCAAGTGCCTTTATATTTAATTCAGTCTGTCCTGGTCTCAAAAATAGAAACTACAGAAACTGTAACAACAATCCTTAGTAATTGTAGGTTTTTATATTTGCATTGTGATTGAAGTATGTTTAATATAAAATAAAATAAGTATTAAGTATTCACTATTCACATTTTAATGAATAACTAACAATGTTTGAAAGTTAGATCTTGGGCAGATCCATAAAAAAATAACCTTCAATTCTTAATTACTTTTTTAAGCCTTTAAGCATTATTATACCTGTTTATGGTTTAAAAATATGGAATAGGAAGAACCCAAATAGGAAAATAAAAATTATAAAGAATCCTACTACCCAGTAATCATCAGTGTTAATCCCGAGTGGCCAGGCATCATTACTGGTTCCTTCTATGGCCTCTCACTTCACTTTTCTCAGCTGTAAACACTGCTTATGTGTAAATAACCCCAAGTCCATTATCTCCTGTCCTTTTCCTCTCCCTGACTGGCAGACCAATGGCAGCTCTGCTTGAATGTCCAAATATAATGTCACTGAAAATAGGGCCTTTGACTTTGTTACTTCTCATCTCCTTCCCAGCGAATGTATCACCACGCACTTAGTGTCTCAGTACAAACATCTAAGCTTTTGTTCTTGAAAAAATGAGGCTGCCCAAGAAATCATGAAAGTAATTTAAGTCACTGCAGACCTCTTATTAAACCAGTTATAATATAAACCCCAGAAAACAACTAAATATTCTATATGCAAGAATTTAGTGTCTGGTAAAGGTCAGCAGGTGGAGGGAAAGATGATTTCGCAGTGATGGTGGTATGGCAAGTAGCTAAACATTTGGGAAAAGTGTATATTTTCTCTGTTTCCCTCTTTCTGTCCAACTTTAAATTCCCTGTGACTGTGAATCTGAATGATCCCACCTGTTGTCACTCATTATAGGACACCTTATTGAGTAGAGTGTTCACACTGGACTTTGTTAAGAACAGGCCAGCCTTTACCTTTGGCCTTTGGTAATATCTCTGATCAATTAGTTGTAGCAGGGGCTGGACTGACTCCATGGGCATGTAACTTGTGCAGTCACACATGGCCCCATGCTTAGAAAGGCCGTGGTTTGGTTTAATGTTCTGCTTTGCTGTCTGGAAATTATTACTAATTTTTTTTATCAAGGGACTTTGTTTTTTATTTTGTATTGAATACTACAGATTATGTAGCTAGTCATATTTTACTAAGAATGGTCAACAGGGGTTAACGATATTTTCAGCGAAGGGCTGTCTGTGGTATACAGGGGTTCTCTTGCTTCCAGAAAGGAATTGTATAACTTGAAGATATTCTGCTTGGATTTCCAGAACACCAGAAAAACAGTAGAAAAAGTAAATTAAAAATCATTAAATTCATCCATAAAATTTATAATTGTTCTGTTAGGAAAATTAACTAGTAATGTGATTAAAAGACAAATTAAAACCTTAATGGCACATATGTCCTTTCTACGGTCATCCTGTAATGTTTTTAAAAAGTGAAATTTAACAACCCGTTTAGGAAAAAGTAGACAAATGATATAAATGATTAATTAACATAAAAAGTATAAAAAGTAAGACACGATAATATATTTAGCCTAGTTAGCCATGCAGAGAAGCCCAAATTTAAATGGCATACTAACAAAATCAATAGTGTTTAAAAGTAATACTCAGTGTGGTCATCAGCAGAAAGAAGAGGGTTCTCTTATATGCTATGAAGAGGGTTAATTGGCAGGATCAATTTGGTAATATCTATTTGTTTTCTTAAAATATACTTATTCTAGCAATGCTACTTCTGGACATCTGTCTTTAAAATAGTTGCTTTTGTATGCAATAATATAACTATGAAGCTGCCTTTATGGCAACATTTTATGTTTTTGAAAAATTGATCCTACATGTATAAAATCACATAAGTAATATGTTTTATATCAGATATTTGTGTATACATATATATATACATATACACACAATACATATACAGTATAGAAAAATATATATTACAAATTTACAGTGGTTGGTGAAGTTATGAGTGATTTTTAAATTTGCATTTAAAAATTAAAAGTAGCTATTATATGACCATATAAAAGTTATTTTTAGAAAAGTTTAGCAGTGAGAAAAGAGAAATCCAATGACAATTTTATAAAGGAAAAGGAAGCAATTTCCTCCCAGGTGCAGCTCTAAGTTTTCCCAAGTGATTCACCGCCAGGACTAAGTTTGACCCATCCCAGCACTCCTACTCCTCAGGGCAGGTGCCGGGGTCAGAGTCCTTCCATGTATAGGAGAGAACCACAGATAGTGTCAAATGTTTTAAAAATGCTGTGATCAATAATTCAGTAATTTTACTTCTAGGACTTATTCTAGCCAATGATTTAAGAAATGGACAGAATGATTTACATGTAAGAAGATATATCACCCCATGATTTATGATGAAAAATAGGAAATTTTCTGAAAGTCTAACAAGAATGTCTTACTAAACAAATTATGACAAAGTCAATGCAATCATTTGAAATTGCACATCCAAAGAATATTTTAGAATATATATATGTATACACACACATATGAACACATTAACCTTGTTTTTATTTTATAAAAATCTAAGCTTGTTAAATGCATGTTGTTAGGCTCTTCTGGTAGGTAGTTTAATGGCCCTCCAAGGATATCCACATCCTAATTCCCAGAACCTGTGAATATGTTATTTTAGAAAAAGGACTTTGCAGATGTGATTATAGTTAAAGACCTTGAGGTGGGGAAACTATCCTAGATTACCTGGGTGGTCCCAGTGCCATCTCTAGGGTCCTTTTTAATGAAGAAACTTTCTCCACTGTATATATAGAAAGATGCTGATGTTATTAAAGATGGAGGAAGGGCTCACAAGCCAAGGAATATGGGATGCCTTCTGGAATCCGGGGGAAAAAAGAGAAATAAATATTTTCCTAAAGCTTCTATAAGGAAATAGAACTGCTTACATTTCGGCCTTAGCCTCTGTTGGATGTCTGACCTACAAAACAGTAAGATAATAAATTGTGTTGTTTTAAACCACTCTGTGGTAATTTTTTATAGCAGCATAGAAAATGAATACAATTCCTCTTTATGGAAGAGAGAGAGGTTAGATGACAGATAGATGGGTGATACATAGATGGATAGACAGATAGATAGCCAGATGGGTAGATGGATACTAGGAAAGAGATTATCTCTAGACTAAAAGAAAACAATTCTTGAGTTTGGACAAGACGTGAAGGTTAGGAGGAGAAAAAGGACATGGATTTGAGAGAAGAAAATGGCAAAATCCAAAGGAGAAGTGGCTACACCATGAGACTACAGATATGGGATCAAGGCCTGAAGAATATAGTATGGAAGCAGCAGAAGATGTAGGAGGCCATGCAAGAAGGAATAAAGAATGTTACAAAGCGATGCTAATTTCTTATCCATATTTAATCTTCAACACCTTGACACTTGTCCTTAACTCAGACATTCAACTAACCCTAGGAAGAAATGAAGAGAGAAGCTCTGAAAAGACAGACGTTAAAGATTGGGTTTTTTTTCCCCCAAACTAGTGAGAAAGGGGTTCAGATTATATGTTGAGTAAAAGGAAATCAAGGGACTTATATTCTGAGTTTATGGCTTGACAAAGTAACATGAAGAACCAGGTTATTAAATCAGATGATTCCTAAGAACCAGAGATCAACCCTACATCAAACTCTGCTAATAACTTCGAGTAAGATCAAAAGGTACAAAGTGAAGAGAGGTCTGAGATGTCAACGGTGGCTTCCTGCACTTGACCACACTCTCTTTGGAATAAAAGATAAGGTCTGCAAAGGAGATTTTGAGGGGTTTTGATGCAATAGCCATTGTGTTAAGGATAAAACATTGTCTCAGCTATTGTATAGCTAAGGTGACATTCTTTTAAAAAATAATTAATTTTAAATTATAGTTAACATACAACATTATATTAGTTTCAGGTATGCAATATAATAATTCAACATTTATATACTTTACAAAATTGTCACGAAGATAAGTCTAGTAACTATCTGCTAATGTGGCTTTCTTTTTTTAATGTATATTTTATTGATTATGCTATCACAGCTGTCCCATTCTTTTCTCTTCCCTTTATCCCTCTCTGCCTGGTACCCCCACTCCCTCCAGCATTCCCCCCTTAGTTCATATCCATGGGTCATACATATAAGTTTTTTAGCTTCTCTATTTCCTATACTATCCTTAGCCTCCCCCTGTCTATTTTGTACCTACCAATTATGCTTCTTATTCCCTGTACCTTTTCCCCCATTCCCCCCTTCCCCTTCCTGCTGATATCCTTCCATGTGAACTGTACTAAAAAATGTATTATCAGTACATGGGTTTATTTATTACAAGTAATCCTTTAATCACAGACATCCATTCTGTTAATAGCATTGTGTGTAGATCAAGTCTTTTTCTCTTACTAAATATCATTAGAAGTTGCAAAGGTGCAGTTGACAAGGATATTAGGTATATTTTTCTATCTTTTCTTTTACTGTTTTTCTTTACCTTGGGCGCACACTTCCAGTAAAGGGAGTGAAGGGATCTTAGGCCAGTGGCTTTAACTCCTTTCCCTCATCTACTAATTTGTAACAACTTTGGTAACTATTATTATTGACCTATCTCCAAAAAGAAAGGGGTTATAGACAATGATAAAGCCAATTCAGAATTCAAAATATGATGCAGAACATACTTTTAAGTACAGTTCTCATTTTTTAAGGTGTCCTCAATTCCCATATCAGGTGTTAAAGTTATGATAGTACACAAAACATTAATGCCTGTGATAATTTAAAGTGAGGGGGAAATCTGGGATTGACCTTTTTGTATAACTAATTTGTAGGATTGCATTTTAAATTCCTTTATAGCAAAGATACATAGTGTCAGATGGAGTAGAAACCTTGTTTATGGTCCATTTTCCAATCAAAAGTGTATGGGGAGGGTGAAATGAAAAAAATAGGTCATCATGAAATCTTCTGTGTCCTAGGACATTCTTGGGGGGGCTTGGGAAGGGAAAGTTATACAACAAGGAAGGGTAGGGACAGTAAACATTGTGGCATGAGCTTAATCTTTTTTTATTGATACAAATAGATCCCTTTAGGGAGAGCAACAGATATCTCAAATAATTTTTTGACTTTAAGGGTAAAGAGGTGTGACTGAGGCCAATTGATGAATTATCCCCCCTCTCCCCAGTTTAACACACACACACGCGTGCACACACACACACACACACACCCACATCCCCCCACACCACATTTAATCCTTCCCTCACTCCAGATTCTAGAAGAAGAGGGGTTGAAATTCACATCAGAGATTCTCCCCTGGGTCAGTAGGAGAGGAGTTGAGCCTAACAGGTTTCTAGATAGAGAAAGTATTGGGGACCATCACTTTAGGGGTCCTTTAAAGCATAAATTTCTGCTATGTGGGAGGTATACTTCCTAAAATTTATCTTCCATTTCTCTTGCTGCAGAAGACCAGAATAGTTTATGTGCAAGCTGATGGTGCCTGCAAGATCATTCCAGAATATGAATTGAGAATGAATATATATCTTCTATTTCTTATGCATTTGTGGTTTCTTTCTATTATACATATAAAAGTCATTAAGCCGCTATTGATAAAATAGGTTTTGCAGGCAAGCCTGAGACTGGAAACTCTATTTAATGGCATTGTTTCAATGCATTTTGAGTTCTCAACCAGTAACCAAACTGCCTGCGAACATTTGGAACATAGCCCATTTATAGCCTGGAAGTGTAAATACTTACACTTCCCAACATAATTATCAGACCTGCTTATTCCTAAGTGTCATTCCCTGAACTAATTTACATGTTCATTCTTGTTGGCAGTGCACACCCCCTTAATGACCAGGATACCCCCATTAGATTGTCCTGTTTTACCCCAGCATGCCATGATACCCTGAAACATTCAGCTTAGAATTAATAATCTACCACAGTCATTTGCAACCCAGTGAAAATGAAAAGATCACAACTGAAGTCATAGCTATTCATTTAAGAGCAAATTATTAAGTAGGTGTCCAAGTTTGTTTCTGTGCTCTCAACCTCAGGGAGTGCCCTTGTAAATTGCAAGCTTGCTCTATCCAACATAAAAAAGATGCAAAAGCAGCAATAAATACATTATTTGGAGGGAAAATATAGACACTCAGTCTGGAGGGTTGACTTGATTAAAAAGTATTGTCTCAGTGGTATGTCATTAAACCAAACACGCGCGTGCGTGCGCGCGCGCGTGCGCACGCACACACACACACACACACACACACGAAGTGGTGGCTGGTCGGGTTTTTTAACTGATGACTCTACTATATCACCAATGATTCCATGGCACGTATCTGCTCTAGAAAAATGCAAATAAACATTCAGAAAAATTAGCAGTTTATGGATGAGTACAATCCCAACTCTTTGATTTATAGATGTACAGTTGTGAAAATTACGGTGTTTAAATACAAATAACTCTATTATTAGCATGGTTCATGGTCAGAGGATGGTATTCCCCAGTGCAAAAAAGAGGCAAGCAGGGTTTAATGCTATGTCTAACTGTGACAAGAATGTTTGATATTGTTCTGCTTACAGTGGATATAATCCAAGTGTCTCCTTTTAGTAGATGAATGTCCCCTGCAAGGTAGAACAGTATAGCTAGAACAGGAAATCATGTAGTTTAAATCTGATTTATTAATCAAATAAGTTCATTTTCTCAATATACTCAAGTTCAAGAGAAGTCAAACATCTGGGGACTTTGCTAATCCAATTCTATCTGGCATGACCCTCAGTTTGTTTCCATTCGCTTTGAAGAGCCTGGCGGCTCAGACATATGTATTACCCCTTAGATTTCCTTAGTTTCTTTTGCCTTGCAGCCCCAAAACATAATTAAGTTTTTAGTCCGAAACTCTGAGGAGGCCCTTATAGTTCTATCACCTTTAAGGCTGGAACAGCAAACCTTCTTACCCTAAGCCTGAAGTTTTTCTTATTATCAATTTTAACAATATAATTAGAAATGGGAGAAAGAAAGAGGCAGGGGGAGGGAGAAAGAGGGAGGGATAGAAAACAAAAAATGTAATCTAGAAGTCATACAAAATTACCTGCAACCAGGAGAGGAAGGACATCTCTCCAAGATTTATCCTGTGTCTTATACTGCAAAATGAGAAGAGAACCATAAATTTTCTCTTCACTTTTTTCTAAATTTTAATTCCCTCAGAAAAAGATCTATATCATGGTTTATTCTAATGTTTTTACAAAACGTTGCTCATTTTTCTTGCTCATTCTCTCTTTTCATTTTTTTTTTTTAAAGAAAAGATCCCCAGACTGTTAGAATCCTTGATAATTGCTGTTTGTCAGAAGTAACTTACTCTTTAAGCCAGTGGATGGAGAGAACAATAATAAGAAACGCATATATGATGAGTCTTTAAAATCTGTTGTCTGAAAAATACAAATCTTCCAACAGGATGTTACTGCTCAATGACAGTCTTTTTTGATCTGATTGTACAGAATTATTTCTTTCTGCTCTATTCAAAACCACTCACTGGCCAAAAGACTTCTTATTTTTGACAAAATAGGCTCTGGAAAAAGGACAGTTGATAAAAGAAGTTCTGTCGACTGGTTAAAGCTGAGAATTGAGTCAGAATTTCCTGCCTCAAGCTGGTCATACAGAGGATTCCTGCATCCCTTGCTCCTCTCGGGTTAGTTATCACATCTGAAAAGTAGTACTGCCAAGCCACGAAATGGGACTACTGATCTTCTTACTCTTAACAAATTCTTTTTAGTATTTAGAGGACTGTTTGTTGCACGGGGATAATAATTTCTTCTCATATTTGATGATATTTTGCCATTCATTTTCTAGTTAGTTCTGTCTCTCATAATTACATCAACATCTCTTGATTTTTCCAATATAAAAATTAGAATAAGTTACTATAAGTGTTGATGTGTTGAATGTATTTATCACGTACATCAGTCATGTTGCCTCAAGTATCTGAGGAAAAATGCTGTACAAATCAATAGTTATTTAATAAACACCGAGCTGGGCTGACCAACTGGGAATATGTTGTGTCACCTGAGAAGTCTGTCATTCCCCAAGCTTCCACATGCTGTAAACTCCCACAGGGCTGTCTAAACTTTTGGCGTCTCTGGGCCACTGTGGAAGAAGAAGAGTTGTCTTGGGCCACACATTAAATACACAAACACTAATGAAAACTGATGAGCAAAAAAGGTTTTAAGTAAATTTACAGTAAAATTGTGTTGAACCACATTCATAGCCACCCTGGGCTGTATGCGGCCCATGGGCCACAGGTCGGACACCCCTGTGTGTAAAGTGAATGATCATACCATATTGTCACTAATTCACCACAATTTATTTCCACCTAGTACCTGGTACTTTTGATATTGGAAAAACTTGTCATTTCCTTCAAAAGCAACTTCAGACTAAAAGAAGCTTTCAGCGAAGTTGTTCCTCTGAAAATAAAGTACCTCTGCTCTGTTCCTTGAATGAACTCTATTTCCACAATGATTTACTAGAAAGGGAGTAATGATACGGTGTCCCAGAAAGGACTCCTGAACTGAATTTTAATGAAAACTCAGCAAAAGAAGGTAACATACCTTTTTTCCCCTTGTCTATTGATATTTTAAAAACAGAGCTGAATTAAGCACATTCCATATTTAGTAACACATTGTTACAATTTGGCTTTACAATTTTCCTCTCTTATTTTATGTATTTATCATGCACCCCTACAAAAAGGTTCCTAGACTAATGTATTTCATGCACATACTAGGATAGTCATGCATTCTTGAAAAATATATTGTTATGTAGCAAATATTTTAATTCTCTCTAAATAATATTACACAGTAGGTCCTCAGATAACATCATCTTGTTCAATGTTATTTCATTATAATGTTGATGAGCAAGAAGAACAGATTCCTGGCCAGGTCCCCACTGAGCTGAGTTCGCACATTCTCCCCATGTCTGTGTGGATTTTCTCCAGGATCCCAGGCATGCGCATGTGAGGTAATTGGCGTATGTCCACTGTCCCAGTCTGAGTGAGTGTGAGCGTGTGTGAGTGGCCCTGTGATGGAAGGGCATTCTGTCCAGGTTGGGTGCCACCCAGTGCCCTGAGTTGCTCCTACCACCTGCCACCCTGAAATGAAATTAGCAGGTTGGAAAAGAATTGCCTTTCTGGTTTTTATTCATCTTTCTTAAATGTATGTATAGCTCACATTAATTTCAATGCTTAATTATGTGTTTCGTGTCTTAATTTAGAAGTTTGGTGATGTTTTTGTGGCCAGAAAGATGCCATAGGAACTTAATCTTGTTTATATCCATTACTTACCCTATAGTGAAATTGGTTTTCTTACATGTTGTTTCACTTAAATTCATAGTTTCCAAGAACCTATTGACGATGTTAAGTGAGGACATACTGTATTACAAATTTCATGCTATTTTCCCCACTAATTTCATTCCACAGTGTGTCCACTTTGCTGTATCATTGCTTAGCTCAACAGCATAATATCAAACAGTAGGCATTCATCATTACTGATTCATGCCTACAATGATGGGCCTCTATCTGCTCCCAATTTCTTGTTGCCACAAATAACCCTCTATATCAGTGATTTTCAACCTTTTTTTTTTTTTAGTCTCCTGGCACACATAAACTAGTTATTAAAAACCTGTGGTGCACCAAAAAATATATTTTTTGCTGATCTGACCAAAAAATAGGTATAATTTTAATTCATTCACACTGGACACTGTCATTGTATTGGCTGTTGTCAGTTTTTTATTTGATCATCTAAGGGGAAAGAGGTCAGTGCTTCCAACTAAATACTCAGGTACTGTATGTTTAAAAAATATTTTGCAACCCACTGGTTGAAAATCGCTGCTGTATATCATCCCTACATATTGCCTTTTCTCAATGTGACAATTTCTCAGGGCATATACCCGGGAGTGAAATTGCTGAATCATAGCATGTAAGTAATTCATACATTTATTAAGTATTGCCACATTATACTCCAGAATGACTGCACAAGTTTACATTTCCACTGACTGTAAAGGAAGGTTTTCATTTCCCTGTAGTTCTCTCCTACTTGGTGTATTGGTTATCTATTTCTGTGTGACAAAATGTACCTCAAAACTTTGTAACTAAAAAAAAATTATCTCTCATAATTTTTGTGGTCCAGAATCTGAGTATGGCTTAGCTGGGTGCTTCAGGGTCAAGGTCAAGGTCTGTCAAGACTGTAGTGAAGCTGTGAGCTGAGGCTGTGACCTCATCTGGAGGCTCAGCTAGGGGAGGATTCACTTTCAAGTTCCTCACAGAGTTGTTTATAGGATTTTGTTCTTCATGGGCTATTGGACTGAGGGCTTCAGTTTCTTACTATTGGCTGGAATCCTCCTCTAGTCCCTCGTGCATGGGCCATTCCTTAGGGGAGCTCCCAGCATGGCGGCTTCAATGAGAGTAATCAAGTGAGGGAATGAGAGAGAACAAATGAGACAGAAGCCAGTCTTTACAATCTAATCTTTGTAATAACATCCTCTCACTTTTGCATATTATATTTGTTAGGTCCAGATTCTGTTTTCTTCCCCAGTTGCATTGTTAGGAAGCAGCTATGCATAGCACTTCAAGTGAGCTTTAGAATTAAACAGCCCTGCATCTGGATCCTGGTTTTGTGCCTGTCTCATTATGTGATCTCAGACAAGCTATATTTGTTGCATAAAGCTGAGTTTTCTCATCAGTAAAGTGAAAATAATATCAGTGTCTATCACGTAAAATTATTGTGAAAATTTAACATAGTAAAATATTAGAAAGGCTTAACATAATCTATATGGCACACATATATTTTTCAATCAATATTTTCCACAATTATTTTAATTAAAGTGGGTCTTTTGTGTTGGGATATACAGGGTCCAGCAGAAGTAACGCCTGCTTGAATGTGGTTGGTAGGGTACGTGAATGTCTTGCATGAGATTTACAGCAATTTGAACATTTCACCTAAAATGTCATATGGCGTGCTTGAGTATGGTATTATTACGTTACAGGATTACATGCTTATGATTTAGCAATAAAAGACTTTTATGTAATAAAAAAGGGGTGTTATTTGTGCTGGACTCTGTATATTGAGAGAATCATGACAAAATATTCTCTTTTATTAAAAAAATGGAAAGAAACAGAAATAAGAAGACCTGGGATATTAAGAAGAATATTCAACAAATTCGGGAAGTCATGAAAGAATCTGAACCTGTCTGGAAAATGGTCAAAATAGAAAATTTGCTGTAGGATTTGAATATTTTTAAATGTGTCATTTGGAGGAAAAGATCATTACATAAACATATTGTTTTAAAAGGTGAAAAGGTGGTATGGGTTTCAGTTAGAGAAAACAGTGAATAGAAAGGATGAAATAAGCTCTATTTTAAGAAGTTAAACAATTGGAAGAAATAATACATTGTTATGGGTAAAATAATGCTAACTTTTGGTAACTCGGGATTATTGTACTTATTTAAATTTTTCTAATGCTAATGAAAATAGATATGAATAACACCAATCAATTTTTTGGCTCTTCATCGTACATGAATAACAGAGGCTGCATTTCAGCATGAGGACATGGGAGGTAAAGTTACAGCTAAAGTGTGTACTTCAGACTTATGTTTTAGAAGCAATAATAACCTGGAGCTGAGGCCCATGGAGCTATGCTGACAAGGGAACTCTCCATGTGTATTATGTTCACAGGGCTCCCATCAGTCAAAGCTGATCAGTCGTCTGCTTTCAATGATCGTGCTGGCTGACTGGTGTTTTATTGCCATGCATTATTCATCTCAGCATAAAGGATAAACTCAGCTCTGTTAGCCACTGCCCGAGGGACCTCAGAGTCAAGAGGGGAATATGTGGTTTTGGAATTGTGTGGGGGTTTTTTTTTATGGGAATAGAGAAAGCACGCTAGCCATAAGCACTTTCCCTTATAATTCTGTTAGTAAAATATGTGTAGTTAAAGTAGTAGTTAGATGTTACTTATTATGATATCAGAAAAAATTCTAGAAAAGACCAGAGCAGTTACAATTAGTTTTTCCTTTATTTTTATGCACAATTTACTTAGATGAATTCTATTTCTGGACAAAGAATATTCACTTGAGTTGCCTAGTAAGTAGATAAGAAAAATGTATGAAAAATGCTGAAATATGTAAAAAAAATTTAAACATCCTATTTGAAACCTCAGCTTTTGACAGGTAATGAATTAAATTGTGAGGTAATTAAAACCACTCAGAACCATGTGAAAATAGTTTATGTGGTGAAATGACTAAGATTGTAAGATTGTCAGCAAGCATCTGTAATCACAGAGACACACGCAGATGCTGGTGCACAGAGAGAGAGAGAGGGAGATGAAATGAGGATACTGATTTTTTAAACTGGAAAAACAACTTTTGGTTAAAGCCGTCATATAAACCAGAGTTTACCAAAATTTTTCTTTTTAAAAAAATTATTGAGGTATAATTGACATACAGAGAACTGCTCATATTTAATGATGAGAGTTTGGACGTGGGAAAACACCCACAATATCACCATCCAATCAAGGTAATAGACGTATCTAACACCTCCCGGACCTTCCTCATTCTTTTTTGTTTTTTCTTGCTTGTGTGTGGTAAGAGCACTTAACATGACATCTACCCTCTTCAATTTCAAAGTGCACAATCCCATACTATTGACTATGTGCCCAGTGTTGTACAGTAGGTCTATAGGACTTACTCATCTAGCATAACTGAAACTTTATACCCATTTCCCCCACTCACAACCCACTGGAAATCACTATTATATCCTCTGCTTCTATGAGTTTGATTACTTTAGATGCCTCAGATAAGTGGAATCTTGTCCTTCTGTACTGACTTATTTCACTAAGCGTAATGTCCTCCAGGTTCATCAATGCTACCACAAATGGCAGATATTCTTTTCTTAAGGCTGAATAATATTCCATTGTGTGTGTATAGTACATTTTCTTTTTACATCTATCTAATAGACACTTGAGTTGCTTCCCTGTGTTGGCTGCTGTGAACAGTGCTGTAGTGAACATGGGAGTCCAGGAGACCCTGATTTCAATTCTTTTGGATATATACCCGCAAATAAGATTGCTGGGTAATGTATTTCTGTTTTTAATTTTTGAAGAATCGCCATATTGTTTTCCATAGCTGTTGCACCATTTTAATTCTTACAAGGGTTTTAAATTCTCAACAACCTTGCAATAATCACCTTTTAAAAAAATAGCTATTCTAATTGGTGTGAGGTGATATTTTCTGTAGTTTTGATTTGCATTTCCCTGATGATTATGTTGGACATCTTTTTATATACCTGTTGTCATTTGTATGTCTTCTTTGGAGAAACCTGTTCAAATCCTTTGTCCATTTTTAAATTGGGTTATTTGTTTTTGTGCTATTAAATTGAAGAATTTTCTTATATATTTTGGAAATTAATCCCTTATTTTATTGAGGTGAAAATAAATACTTATTAATTATCCTTTCCTTACTGATCCAAAATATAATTTTTATTACTCAATAGTGATATTTATTTACCTTTGGATTTTCTGTCTTCCTGTTTATCTGATTATTTTTGCTGGGGAAGTTTCACAGTTGTAATTATGTCAGATATATGTATAATATATTATATTTTAGAGTCTGAAGATAACAGTGACTATAATAGTCCTCTTTCCACTCCCCTTTTATTTTTCTTCTGGGTGCTTTATTATTAAGAATAATGCTGAATTTTGACTTACCATAAATATTCTTTATCATCTCAGTAAGTATGCTTCTTTTGTCAGTTTACAAAACCTTTTTATTTTCTTCTGAAAAGATGTTAGAATATGTTAATTGACTTTTTGGGAAACTATGTACTTGATTATTTGTTTCTCCTTAACAATTTATCTGTTGACAAAATATAGTGTAGTTATGGATTTCCAACTGTTAAATTAAGGGGATTCCTGGCCATACTCTTCTGTCCACATACTAAAAATCTACCTTTTAAAAATTAAGTTTATTGGGGTAACATTGGTGAATAACCTTATATAAATTTTGGGTGTTCAGTATCATAATTTGATATCTATATACTCTATTTTGTGTTCAACACCCAAAGCCTGGTTTTCTCCTGTTACCATGTATTTGAGCTCCTCTAATGGTCTACTTTAGATTTTCACATCCATGTTAATAATTGAATCAGGTTTGCTCTGTGTGTGTGTGTGCGTGTGTGTGTGTGTGCATGTGTGTGTGCGTGTGTGTGTGTGTAATCAGCGTTTTCTATCAGTTTTAAGGTTACTTTCAAAAATGACTTTGGGGCTTTCATCAATCTTCTATGTGTATTTTAAATAATATTGGAACTTTTTTTTGAAAGTTGAGGAAAAATTTCCTTTCACACTTTCTTCTAAACTGCATTTTCCTGATACCTTTTCAGATAATATTTTCAATTTTTTCCAAAGTTAGTTATCATATACTATTATAGAGATCAGTAAATGAATTAATTCTAATAATTTGTATTTTCATTAAACTATTAATTTTATTTTACAGTTTTATTATAATAGTATTTAATTTTGTGGTTTATGTTTAAATTATTTCAGTACAATTCCAATAATCAAGAAAATATGGATACTTTTATTTTATTGGAATAAAAATGCAAGTCATTCGGATAACATTTATCCATGAACTAAGAACATAGGAATAGTATTGTAAACCTCGCAACAATCAGAGTGTACAACTCAAAACCAAAGGAGAAATGTGCAATTCCCCTGTTCATTTCTTTTTCCCCAAAGTCTTCCCATTGCACTTGGGCTAAAACACAAAATTCTTCCTGTGAGGAAGTTTCTGTGAAATCTGAACTTTCCAGCCTGCATCAGTCTTGGCCCTATGTGGTTTCATGACCTCGCCATGCTCAGGACAGACAAGACTTCTTGTCTTCTTCTATACCAGGCGCTCCTGCCTTAGAGACAGCCCATGGTCTTCCCTCCACCTGGAACAGTCTTGACTCCTTGCTACCATTATTCAGGTGTCAGCTTAAAAAAAATGCCATCACCTCAGTGACACCCTCCTGAATCCTCCCAATCCCTTCTGTGTTAAGTCTCCATGTTATATTCTCTGGCAAGGTCCTAGTTAATCTCATAAACTCTGGAGACAGAATGGGTTCAAATTTAGTTTCTGGATCTACCGTGTATTAGCCTTGTGACCCTGGGCAAGTTAATTAACCTCTCTGTATTTTAGTTCCTTTATTATAAAATGGCGATAAAAGTAATACCTACTGCCCAAGGTGATTTGCAGGATTAAATGAGATAATATACATACGAATAATTTAAAACAGTGCTTGGGATATGAAAATATTTTGTTTTAAACATTATTATTATTATCATTGTATTTTTATATTATTAACTTGGGTCATACAATTATTCATTTATGGGAATGCTATTTTTATGTCTTTTTTACTTCATCAGACTATAAGCTTCGTGAGAGCAGGGCCTGGGTTTACTCATAATTATATACTGTTCCCTGGCAGAACAGTGTGGCTATATTTGTTGAATGAATGATTATTTATTGCTCCATCTCTTTATATTCTCATTTCTTCAGACTTTTTATTCTCTTGTAAACATTGGTAATGCTTTTCAAGGGACATTTCCCTCTTATTTAAGAGGCAAAAATTAAGGCTCTGACAATTTTATCTCTATTTTAATGATGCAGTTTAATGTCTTCAGCCACTGTTTTCTTCAAACACTTTCATCAGACACCCAATTTTATGGTGCAGGGACTGGTTTAATACAATGAAGTGATTTTTATCACACGATCTCTAGCTGCAATATTTTTTCTTTTTTATTTGTCTTCATTGAATCCTTTTCTTCCGCAGAGGATAGTGGCTGAATGGGCTGGGGAGGAGGCAGTTTCTCACTGTCGACAATGTTTAACATCAAACATTGTAAAATGCTTTGATTTCCATTGGCGTGGCTTCCCTCACTTCGCCTTTTGGCATCCCTCATCACCTGGGTGGTTTAGTTATATTGTTGTACATGTCTGTGTTATTTAAACTTTTTAGCACGCACAACATCGGTGACACTTTCAGCCTCTGGGAACCACTATGATACATACTTGCCACAGCTCACCCTGTGAACCATTCAGTTTAGCAAATGAAAAATAGCACATGGGATGTGATCCTATCCTAGTGGAACACTTTTCCATAGTGACTGGGGACAATAGCAAGTAGAAGAATGCTCAGCACTGCTGTGAGGACATGCCATTCGCTGGATAGAAATAAAGTACTCTCTCCCTGTTAATTTGTGTGTTCTCACAACAAACATGGAGAAAAGGTTGTCGATGAACAGTCAATTCTCCGCTGCAACTTCCTCTAGCTGTAGTTCTCACCCCAGTGCTCACCAGCCATCAGACACCTTTCCTGGAAAAGAGAAATCATACTAAACAAAACTTGTTTGTTCTTCCATCTTCTGGGCTAAAATAATTTAATATGAACCCAGCCCAACTCTGACAGAGCCTGTCTCAATTTGCAATGTGAGACAAAAGTATTTTATTCAACAATGATGAACAAATGAAAAGAGAAATGAAATGGAGAATAAAATCTTCTCCAGCTCCAGAAAGAAGCTGGAGAAGATTTATCAGTTCAAAAAAGATGCCTATCAGAGTCAATACTTTCTTACATAGCAGAATTTCTATATGAAATGCAGTAAAACTAAGGAATATGGTGAATTTGCATTACCGATGACTGCTGAGAGAATCCAACATACGTAAAAGCAGAAAGTGCCATCTGCACAAAGCAAGAAAAATACAGAAAGGGTTCATGGACCCCAGAAACCACCATTGGGGCGATGTCAACTCCCTTTTTCTTAGGCCACAATAACAACTTCTGTCCAGGGTAAGACACTTAAATGGCAAATCACTGCATTTACCGAAGAAGTCACCTTCTTCATCCCTATCTAGATTTACTGTAGTTCCTCTCCTTACTTATCACAAAAAAGACTTTTCATCTCCAAAATGAGAATAACAACCTGAGCTCATTTCCAGCAACATTAATGTCCTAGGTACAGGTGTCCAGTGCCCGAGTCTGACTCACCTCTCCTTGTAAAGTATTCACATTATTGACATGTGGCAACACTAACAATGTCAAATTAGCGCCCTAGGGCTGCCTTAACAAAGTACCACAAACTGGGCAGGTTAAAAAAATAGAAATTATTTTCTCCCAATTTGGAGGCTAGAAGTCCAAAATCAAGGTGTCAGCAAGACCACGATTTCTCTGAAGTCTCTAGGGGAGGTTTCTTTCTTGCCTCTTTTAGTTTCTGGTGTTTGCTGGCAATCCTTGGCATTCCTTGGTTTGTGCAGTTTTTACCTCTCTCGTCACATGTGTCTGTGTGCTTTGTATCCTTACATGATACTCTAGTTGTGCATCCCTGTGTTGAAATTTCCTTATTCTTATAAGGATATCAATCATTGAATTAGGGACCTTCTCATTTAGCATGACCTTGTCTTAAATGGATTACATCTTCAAAGACCCTACTTTTAAATTAGGACTTGAACTTATCTTTTGGAGAGACACGACAGCTACCCAACAGCTCCCTGTGTGGCAGTCATCTGAAAAGGCATTTCATTGATCCTCAGCTTCTGCTCTGCTAGGTCCAGGAGGATATTGGTCATCCCAAAGTGTTCCTTACACACACCTTGTCAATACACATTTCTAAACTGTAGCATTTAAGATCACCTCCAAACTTTCTCTCAGATATGCTGGGACATAAGCTACTCCAAAACCATCTAATACATTGTTTTATCAAAGACTTCCAGTATTTTGGTTGGTAAATATATAGCCATAAAATATGTTCTTTTGTCTTTCATAAATGTTAGTGTTGCCAATATCTATGTCCCTAATGGCTTGGCAATGAGTCCAAGTGTAGTGATTGCTATATTTTACATGACATGCATTGTGATTTTTTCTTGGATCCCCTGAACTTCAGCCCATATCCTGTGGTACCCACCTACTTTCAGCACCTCGTGTAGCAAATTACCTCCTGAGGTAAAGGGTGGGTGTTTGACAGTGTACACATTTTAATTTCTTTCTCCCCAGTGGATGCAGTAGTGTTGTTTTCTAAATTGATTAGAAAAGATTTTTTTTAACCACAGGTCTTCGTGTCAGTTATGGGTCAGTAAACACCAGAGTTTTCTTCAGTCTTGGATGCTATATTGATACACTGCTGGACATAAATTAGGATCAGCTTCTTTTAGGCAATAAAATATGAGCTATTTTATGATGTGTTTTATTGCTATATAACAGGTGATATGTCTTGAGGATAACAGCTAATCTCAGGGTTGAGAAATCATTGTACCCATTAGGTTGCATTACACCAGCCCATAATGCTATCATTGAAACAAGATTCCTGTCGCCTACCTGTAGGTGGGAAATATATTTGTTTTGAGACCTGACTTACTCACCACAAATTCAGTCTCCCACTGTGGGGAAGGAAAAAATTTTCTCTACCCTTGTGGGTTCTTTTAGGTTGTGTAATAATTAAATCAACATGAGATAGATTAAAAGGAGAAAAATGAACAAATTTTATTACATACATATTTATGTATATAATAACATACATAACTGGGAACTCCACATACATGAGACTCAGGGACTTCACATACATTAGGGGTTCAGAGACACAAAGGTAAAGTGAGATACATTTGACATCCTGAGCCAAGGAGTGTGGTAAGGTGCTGGAGGCTTCAGAGGGGAGGCTGGTAATTCACAAGATGATAAGAAGAGCAAATGTTCAGTCATTAGAAATTTGCCCTGCCACATAGGTAGGTCATAAAAAATTATTTGTGGTAATAACTCTTATGGGCAAGACTCCCCATTTAAATTCTTTAAGGGGGAAGTAAAAGTTTCCCTTGAGCTGACAGGGTCTCAGTTACATTCAGCTCACACTAATTCACATGCCACAGTGGCACAAGTTGGGGGGCACATCCCGAAACCCCTTACTACTGAAGAATAAAGTCTATTATCAATTAGTCAAGTGTTACAATTTTGCATCTTGGCCTCCATAGTCAATAAATGCTAACCCCAACTTTGTTGGCTATCTTCCCCACTAAACCTCCACAGTCCCTCTGGGACAGGATAATATCACCTTACAAATCCTTTCTGCATGACAATTTCAGTTGCCTGGAATTCCCATAGGTGCATTTCCTTGTGCTTGTGCCTCAGTTCTGAGCAGACAGGGGAACATGACAAAGGGTCCTAGAATACACAAGAGTGGCATTTAAATGTAATTGTCAACAAAAGGAAAGTCATGACTCACATATAGACATAAAATGCAAACAAGTTAAAAATTTTATTAAACTCATAATAAACAAAGAAATCAGGTAGATGCTAAAATTGATTCAAAAGAGGATCCAAAGAACAGACAGACATATAGATCTGGAATATTGAAATGAATGTGTAAATGAAAGCAAAACTGGATTCCCTGTTGGGGAGCACCACAAATATGAACAAACTGAGAAAAGTGATGGCGGAGAAGATTTAGCATCTAAAAAGAATGCTCACCTGGGTCAGTGTCAAGACAGAACAAAATTTACATGTTTAGAGATAAGAATTAATTTACCTTGCTATCAGTTATCCTGAATTTGAAGAAGTATAAATTAGCTTTTATAGAACCAGAACCAGATAACCCAGAGTCGAGACAATGCATAGTTTTTCACTGAAGCACAAATTTCCCCCTACAGTGGCAAAATTTAGATAAGTCCAGGTTTAGAAATCTTTCTGGGGCCTTTGGAATATTAGTTTACAGAATTACCAACAATATTCTCTATGCTGCTGTGGAAAAAAATATGAAAGTTAAGGGGCAGATGTGCTTACACTCATATGTCTCTGGAGTATATAATGGGCAGAAAGAGAAAGAAGCATGATTGGTGAGAGAATGGAGAAAGAGAAATAGAGATAAGGAAGACAGGGAGGCAGGGGAGAGACAGAGAGAAAGGTGGGGGGAGGGAGAGAGAGAGAGAGAGAAAGAGAATGAAACAGAAGGGACCGGTTGCACTTAACAGGTGCTGGTGTTAGACTATCGAGGACCAGTCTGAACCATCACGGTGCAAGGTCAGTGGAGGCCCATTGGCGAGTAAACTGTCAAGGCTTCTCTCTGTACTTTGAGGCTCCGTACACTTTCCCATGTGTCCATAGCTATTCTTAGCAAGACAATACAGACAAGAAACCTTCTTGAAGGAAAACAAACAGCCCTGATAGAAAGATAAATTTTGAATTGAATAAGTTCTCAAAAGTGATTCCGCTAGAATAAGTATATATTAGCTGAGAAGAGGGCAAACTTCTTTAAATTACCAAACTTTGCCTTCTATCCTCAGGAGTTGGGTTTCAAGAGCAAGATGAGATTAATTCTAAATAATATGAGATGCCATTAAAAGTTACATTTTAGACCTGGTGTTTACAATTTGATCCATTCATGGAACACTCTGGACACATAAAAGCGAATCTCTCTCATTTTTCATAATATTTTTCCATAATCGCAAATTGGAAACTTTAAATAATAGTTTTTTCTTCCCAGTATGTTGAAGTTGGTTTGATGGCAGATTTATTGGGACTACACTGGTTAGAGAATAAAATAATCTGCAATTTTACATGTATCACATTACTGCTAAGAATTAATTATTGACTATTAATATAATTAATGTAACATAATATAATTAATTTTTATCTTTATTTTATAAATACAGGATGGGGCAAAATTGGTTTACAGTTGTGACTATGTAAAATAGTATTTATTCTTGTATTATTATTTATTAATTATTGCATTATTTTCCATGCAAACAACTGTAAACCTACTTTTGCTCCACTCTGTATATACCATCCTGAACATGCTTACCAGTTTTAATATTTGTTCATTGATTCTTGGATGTTTAAGCTAGGCTGTCATATTTGCACACAATGCTTTCTTTTTTGTCAATATATGTGCCTATTATTCCTTATCTTAAATTCCAGAACAAAATTGAAGAATACTGTTGTGCTTAGGTCAACATTTTTGTTTCTTTTAGATTTTAATGGAGGAAGTTATATGTTTTAGTGTTAAATATAACATTAGTTGATTTTTAAAATATTAATATTATTCAGCACATCACAAATATATTCTTTGACATGTAGTTGTCTAAATCTATAAAATAAAAAGAAATCAGAAGGGAGTGTTGAATTTTTCTGCTTGATTTATTAAAATAATGAATTATATTGATAGTGTTTATCACACTGAACTATTCATACTTCTGAACTAAACCCTTTGATCAAAGTGTATTGTTCCTTAATAGAGAGCTATATTCTATCTGCTATTTTATCATTTATGTTTTACTACATTGAGGACAGCAAATATAAACTGTATAATTTCTACACTTTGGAATGAATTGAGATTTGCTTTATGACTGAATTTATGAGCTATTTTTTCACTTTAAAAATTTGATTGAATTTATTGGGTGATATTGGTTAATAAAATTGTATTGATTTCAGATATACAATTCTACAACACATCATTTGTATACTGTATTTTGTGTTTACTACCCCAAGTCCAGCTTCCTTTAATCATTGTTTATTCCCTGTTATCCTCTATCTCCATCCACCCCCCTTTTCCTCTGGTAATCACCATATTATTTTCTATGTCTATGAAATTAAAAAAAAAATTAATCCCTTTACTTTTTTTCACCCAGTTCCCCAAATCCCCTCCCCTCTGATATCTGTCAGTCTGTATGTTGGAGTCTGTTTCAATTTTGTATGTTAGTTTATTTTGTTCATTAGATTCCACATATAAGTGAAATCATATGCTGCTTGTCTCTCTCTAACTGGCTTATTTCACTTAGCATCATACTCTCCAGGTTCATCTATGCTGTCACAAAAGGTAAGGTTTCCTTCATTTTATGGCATAGTGGTATTCCATTGTGGTATTCCATACCACAGCTTTTTTATTTACTCATCTCCTGATGGGCACTTGATAAATGTTCCATTGCCATTTGAATAGAATGTAAATGTGGTATGTACAGAGTATATAATTTAATGTATATAAATCTATTAAATTTAGTTCATAGCATTATAATTATAGGCATCAAATTCTTTATTTTTGTTCTTAATTTGTACAAGTCCAAGAGCACTATATCAAAGTTTCCTTTTATGATGATGGCTTTGTCAGTTTCCTTTTGATTACGCACTCATTTACTAAACTTCTATTGTACCTCTAGGCATTTCTAGCCACTTTAATCTGCTGTTTAAACTCATTTATGTCTACATGTCTAGTATTTTTTTCCCCTAACTGTACCTAGTCCATTGCTGTGCTCACATTAGGTGCCGGGTAGATAGTATTCATGGATTGACTTTATTATATTCCCTGGGACGTGTTCTGGACAGGAATGAGTTGAACTGATTTCTCATTTAGTATTTCAACTACTGCAGGATTATTCGTATGTTTTATGCCTCACCCTATTGTCACTGATAATTTACCTATTGCAATAAGACATGTTATTTCTCCTTCAACAAGCCTTTGTTACTAATTAATTAATATGTTGTAAATGAAAAAGCACAAACCAACATGGTTCCTAATTAGTTATATTTATGTTTGCAGTTGAATTTTGCAAAATTTCTGCTGTGGCAGGAATGTCTTTAAGTCCTCTTAAAAGAGAAGCAAACCAATCATGCTGAGAGAATTTAACAGCAGCTTTACTCATTTAGATA
This sequence comes from Mormoops blainvillei, assembly GCA_004026545.1. Lineage (NCBI taxonomy): Eukaryota > Metazoa > Chordata > Mammalia > Chiroptera > Mormoopidae > Mormoops > Mormoops blainvillei. The sequence continues at coordinate 139,178 of PVJD01004266.1, forward strand.
ACATTTGTCCTTCCCTCAGCATCTGTATTCTTTCCCAAAAATTGTACTTTGAACAACCTAGTGTGAATGATAAGTTCTTGAGTGGAGCTATAGTTAAAAATAACCCCCTGTTAACTGTTAATAAGTGTTAGTCTGGCAGAAGCCCAAGGCTATAATGACCTAATTCAGACAGAATCAAAGAGAGCTGTGTTAAAGGGCTTAAAGCTTTAGAATCTGTCCACACTTCCTCTTTCTTGTGTCTTAATGAGGAATTAGTATAAGGAGTTGTCCCTTCTCTGAGGCTGAACAGCTTTGTATGCATTACAACTTTTTCCGTTTTAGTCAAAAGCTTTTATTTGATGGTGACCATTTCTTCAGATTCTACGTTTGTCCTTATCACCGAGAGAAAATCTTCATGCATTAAAGTTTTGATTGTGACTGGTTTAAACTACTGTGATAGATATGAAGGTAAAGAATGCTTGTTTATCTGTTATAAAAAAATCAATATAACTAAAAACTTTTATGTGTATGCTCACCAGTAGAAGGAAAATAACTCAGAATTTTATATGATAAAAGAAATTATAAATTGTCTGATTGGTGTGGCCTAGGTCATGGGGTATATTTTTAAGGTGGTCTTAAGCCTCAAGGTTGGAGGGTCAATGATAGGAGATTGGAGAATACATTATATATCAGGTAGGGTTGTTTTAGGAATTGCCATAAATCAGGAGTGAGTGCTTTTTCTAGGTAAGACTTTGTTTTGGTTATCTAACCTAAATCAGGTAGATGTTTTAGAACCCCAAGAGAACTGGCAGAGGTCAGAGGTATTCACACACCCTTTATTCTCTGGTAAATGTAATACCCAAACGACGGATAGATATTATCAATACTACTTTCAAGACCTGCAGGTGGTGGAGACCTGTTAAAAGGTCTTGTGCTCTAACTGCATTTTCTTCCCTGGTGATTGGGAATGAAAGAAAAGAGAGGTACCTTTATCTTCATTGCTCTGCATTGCTGGGCAGAGACAGCAAAACAATGATAAAATTTATCACCATCTTTCGAAGGCTTAATTTTATCATAATTGGAAGGTGGAAGTGAGGAAGACAGTCGTTTTCCTAATTCTTAAGCAGACCAACACGTTTCTTCTGCCATAGGTTCAGGAGGTACACATTTCATGGGTATAGGCAGCTGGACTCCTAAATGTGCAGGACTTGTATATGCTGTTCATTCTTGTACAAACAGGGAGCTATCTTTCCAAAACAGGGTTTGGCTGTCTATGGCATAAAACCCTTGGGAACGATGGTCCCTCATTATCAGGAGAGGGACAAATCTAACACTAGAAGAATTTTGTGCTTTTAGGGAGAATTTTCCTGAAGATTCCCCAAACTGGACCTCACAAAGAAATTCTGTATGAATGCTGGCTTTTCTGAGTGAGGACTTGAGGCAAGGAATACTCTGTTCTCCCATGTGCTACTGCAATCATGACATTCATAAAAATCTATGTTTTGTAAATTAGACTTTAACTTTTGTATTTTATTTGGGGAGATAAATGCCACTATAAAAAGATGAATACAATATTATAAAAGGAAAATGTAACACAAATCCAGAAATTTATTAGCTATCAAGGACACCAGAATTTTGGAGGAAAAAATAAAATATATTTCCTTCCAGTATGTTTTTATATATAACATATTAAATTCAGATGATTTTTTACCTTCCATAAAATTATAGCATGGGCATTTAACCTTGAAATTACTAACCTTTTGTGAAAATGATTTTACATTTCAATATCAGCATAAGGTCCTTTAAATAAACAAAGTGCTCTCAAAAAGCATCATAATGCAATTTAAAGTCCTGGTTGCTTAATGCAAAGTAGGGATCCAATAAATGTGAATCCCACCTACCCTC
>PVJD01004267.1:0-64291 GCA_004026545.1 Mormoops blainvillei
TAGTAGCCACTGTATCGGACAGCACAGGTGTAGAATAGTCTCATCACTGCAGAAAGTTCTGTTGGAAAGGACTGCCCGGAGGCAGCGGTGTCATGACACTAACCACCCCTACAGAAACCTCTAGCCAGTCATCCTTGAGCGACAACCTTGGATGATACGGTTCTTGAATTAAGAAGTCCACTTCCCTAACTAAGAAGTTACACTTTAGAGGTCCAGCTAGGAATGAGAGAGCACTATAGACAGGGAGTACGAGAAAGTCACTCTTGGTGTCCTCCGTCGTCAAGCTTGTCATGAGTGTCTCCCCTCCTCATTACAGTGGTGACTGATTTCCATAAGGAGAAAGACAGGAGTCTGTCTTTTCTTTCTGTAAAGTGCATCTTTCCTCCATTGCCAAACATACGGAGCTCGATGCAGAAGGGAGCGATGTTTTACAGATTTTTGGTAGACTGGCTGTTTTGTCATCTAAGCTCAGCTGGTGATAATTGCTTTTGCGGGTGGAGTGAAGGGTGGAGAGAGAATATTATTGCTTCTCCATCGGTAGATTCCTGAAATTTGGGCAGAGGCATGGTCCAAGGTTCAGGGTAGAGATGTGGGGTAAGGATGTGTAGCTTCCGGTAGCATCTGTGTCACAGAAATTGCTGATTATACTCCCTGTTCTATTCTTAACAGGACTTCTCATCATGTTTAATAAGTATGTATTGTAGATTGACCAGGGAGGTGTGGAAGTAAATGCTTGGACTTAAACCTTTAACATGGCTCATCTGGTTCCTAAAGGAAAGACCTTAGGGAGCTATGAAAAAAACTTCAAGGACAAAGCCAAGGTCCCAGGAGAATCCATGTGCGTTTGCGTGGATTCTCTCTGGTGATTTGAACCGCCAGTACTGCACACAGGGAGTTCTAAAAATAACCCAAGTAATGTGCATCTTCTGCTGAAGGGAGTGAGATGATTTGTGAGGATGATGAGATATGGAAAAAGAGAGAAGCTTTAGAAGATGTGAAAGGAAAGACATGAACCTCGATGGCCTTGGAGGCTCTCCCATGCACTGAGTGCTGTCTTCGAAGTCTTGATGTTGAAAATTGGAATAAAGTACTTAAAAGAAAAAGCATCGCCGGGAGAGCCATTGGTTTTTTTTTTCCTCTCACATATGTTTTTTTACCACAAGCAGTCCCCTGGATAAAAACTCACCTATCTTGTAAGAATAGTTACAGAATACTCACTCGTTATATGCGCAAAGCATTATCTCAAGTCCTTGGAGAGGAATCCAAAGTTGAATAATAGATGATTTCTGCCTTAAACTTGCTTCAGTTGCTTATAACTTACTGGAGAAACAAATAAGAAAACATATTGAGTGCCCACGACATGCCAATAGCATGCTAAGTGCTGGAAAAAGAAGAGAAATAAGAACCTCTGTTAGCAAGAATTCAGGGTCTAGTGAGGGAGAGAGGCAAAGAATTGACCTGTAACAATCAGAGTTACGAACACTTACGAAGAAAGAGGGGTCTTCAGGGCACAGGCCGGGGAAGCCGAGCAGAAGGACACCTGCGTCAGATGGAGGAGGGGAAGAAGGCCTTTCGGGGCGGGCGATGGTCAAACGTGCCTTAAAGGAGGGAGAGGAGAGCTGATGGAGATAGCTGGGTGGATTTGTTCACGTCATTGATTCAGTGAAGAAAGCACGCTCTAATTCTCAATGGCAAACTAGAAACAGAATTTCGGAACACAGTTCATTTGCCTCTAATCTCTTTTGAGCAGCCCCCGAAATCCGCCATGTGACTATTTTGAAGGAGCGGAGGGCTTGAAATCGGTTCTGCTGCCTAGAAATCCACGCATACAGGACCTTTACTAGGAGTTCTATCTCCCCTGCACTTGTTAGACATCAGAAGCTTGAACAAAGCTAACGGCAGGCACAGAGTGATGCACGTGACTGTACCTGGGCGCTCAGAGCACAGAAGAGGGCCATGGAGGTTAGCTCTGTTTGGGAGAAGTTTGCTGGACTTTGAAGCACTGGTAGGATTTCAACAGGAGGTGACAGGGCATAAGGAGGGCACGAGGATGGAACGCAATGCCGGCAGCCGGAATTGCATGAGAAAGGACATGGTGGGTGGACTGTGTGAAGTATTTGGGCAGCAGTGTGAATAATGGAACAATTGTTTTTGATCCCCGAGATACGTAGTGGAAGATCAGGCCGGGGAGGTAAGGGAAGAGCTCATTACAGAAGCCTTTGAATGCCGTCAGAAGAATTTGGATTCTGTAGTTAACAGAGGGCCATGAGAGGTTTGGGGCAGAGAGGCGATGCTCTGTACCCAGTGTGGCAAAGACCTTGCTGCCCCTGGACCCATTCCCACTTCTTCTGGGCCCTCTGTTCTTACTGCAGAAGTGACGCCTCCACCCTGCTCTACCACCAAACCACGCAGAGGGGACGAGAGCTATCCTTCCTCCTGCAGGGCATAAAATGGCCATGGTGGCCTACAGCTATGCTCCACTCATGCCTGTAGGACAAGGGGAAGGAGGACAGAAGAAAGGAGGGCGCATCTCAAATCCGTGAGGATTTGGGAAAGACTGAGTAAGGAGAGCGTGAGACTGCTTCAGAGTCTGAACACGCAACTCCTGTTTACATAAAGTCATGTAATGAGTGGTTAGATCTGATGCCAGTAGTTAATACTTGAGCTGAAAAACATTGTCCTAAGTTCTAAGCAAGCAGCTCCATAGAAAATTTGGGAACTGGGCCTGCCTCTGAGCTGAGGGCTCGCTCTGTAATCTGTTTGGAGAAATTCCCAAACTATCACACCATTGGAATGTTTTTAATGAAGCGGAAACTTTTTTTGCAGATTCCAATACCTAGAAATCACTGAACAAATTAATGGAAGAACTATGTGTTCTGAATTTATTAGAAATAGTAGTTGAGTGGCTTAAACGTTGTTCACCGTCAGAGGCCGATGTTGCTGTCTAACCACTGTTACATGAACAGAGGTTGGCTGGGCCAGTTCATAGAAATAGATAATTTTGCAACGAGGAAAGATTTGCTTTCAGCTGCAAGCTGCACCCGCTCTCCAGACCTAATCTTCAGTAAGTGGAGTGCAGAGCTGTGGTGGGAAGTCAGTGTGACCGATGCTGACCCCTGGTTTTCATGCTGGATCCTGAAGGGTTAGGACGTTGCCTCACTCACTTCCTGCATCAAGCCCGCCGCAGTGCAGTGCCTGGGAGCAGGCGCACATCCTGCATTTTAGAAAACCATCCTTTTTCTCGTACAAATGGAAAATAAAGAAAAATAGGATAGAAGAGAGAGCAGCATTGAGATCAAAGTAATATTATTAACACATGGGAAGGAAGAGGACCTTGGTTCAAGGCCGCACGGAGTGATGAGCAGTCTTGAGCCCACGGGCCCACAGGACCCCGTCTGATGTGGGAATACAGCCTGCAAATGAATTTCAGCGTTAAGATTAGAAAGCCCCCTTTATCTGCTTTTCAACCAAAACCAGTTATTCATAACATAGAGACTACTAAGCAATGTGATAATTCTATTCGCTATACTAAACTCTAAGATGCAAGATGACATATTTCTTTCCCATGTCACTCAATAAGCCAGTTTTGTTTTTAAATGAAAAAAATGCAACGTGCAATTTTTTCCCCGACAGCTTTCATTCAAAAATATTTACTACTCTTTCCCCTAGATCGACAGAGGGATAAATAAAATTAGAAAACAAGTCTGTTGATGGGTCACCGTCCACCTGTGTTAAAAAAATAGCATTGCCTACTCCTGAGTGTGTGTGTGTGTGGAAGGCGTGCGGGGGGAGGTGTGTGTGCATTTGTGTGTAAGTCGAGTGTTCTTGTTTGTGTTCCACCCTCTCTGACCCCTGTGTTCTCTTCTGAAAAATGAGGTTGCTGATACTTACTGCACAGCAGGGTTGTCGTGGCTGAATGGGATGAGACATGAACTTTGTGAATTGTAAAGCCATGCAAAATATTGCTACCACCACTACCGTGCTTTATAAACCATATGTACGCTGTCTGCCATGGAATAATGTGCAGACCTTGCGAACCTCTCAGGGTAGTGACATTTCTTCACAACAGCTCTGGGGCACATGTTTGCTAGTGGTCAGTATCATTTTGGAGATGTGCAAATGCAGGTAAGTGAGAATTAACCAGTATTTTGTTTCAGTTTTTAAATATAATGCTTATTCAATCAAAGTAATAGATAAGCCCAGCGTAATGCATAGTTCGTTGTTAACTAGAACTATAGGGCTTATAACAACACCCAGAAGTCCCCTTCTCTATTTCTCTTCCATACTCCTGTTTCCCGAAAGCTGCTGTGATATGTTAGCTCTTCCTTCTGGTTTCCACATTTATATTTAAGTGCTGCTTTGCAATTTTTCTCCCTGTTTCCTATGGGAAGGTGAGGATTTAGTTCTCCTATCCCACCAGCACATGCCCCTTCTTCTTTCATCTTTCCAATACCTCTATTTCATAATTTTATTTAAATCTTTCATTAATGCTTATAATGGCAATGTTTTAAATTTCATGTGTAGCTGAGCCACCCTGTGTGTTATTGAAGAACATTTCCTTTCTCGTATTATTAATCTCATTTTTATTATCATTATTATTTTTAAATGTTGTTTTTCAATTCCAGTTTACATTCAGTATTATTTTATATTAGTTTCAGGTATACAGGACAGTGGTTAGACAGTCATACACTTTACAAAGTGGTCCCCTCAATATTTCAAGTCTATTGATCTCATTTAAAAAATTATTTTTATATGAGCTTATTTCTTATTCTTCCACAAACTTCTTAACATAACCATGAATCTTCCATTACATTTAAACATGAAATAATGTGTTAGTTTTGTTATTTTTCCTGTAGACAGGCCTCCTGTTCTCTCCATCATCTCATCCCTTCCTTTTTTTAAATTGAATTTATTGGGGTGACATTGGTTAATAAAATTATTTAGATTTCAGGTGTACAGTTCTATGATACATCTTTTGTATATTGTACTGTCAAGTCTCCTTCCATCACCATTTGTCTCCTCTTCATCTTGCCTCTCTGGACTGGTTTGTAGCACAGATCTCATTCTTCCTGTTTTCTTGATTTTTCATTGCTCTTTTCCGCAGTTGAATCCCCTATTTTTTTACATTTCCTTTAGTTCTTTTTTGATTTATGCATACTTCAGTGGTGCACACAACATTTCAAGAACAACAGTACCACATTTTTAGCTGGTTTTTTTTCCCCCCAGGAACTTTCATCATATTTTTGGATGACTGAGTTGAAAAAGTTTTCTAGGATATGGGGCACATCCTGCAGTAGCTTCCTCAGAAAAGGTGCATAGAGGAGATATTCTGAGTCCTTTCATGTCTGAGAATACCTTTTTATCTATTTTCACACATGATTGAGAGTTTTCCAGGGTATGGGGTTCTAGATTGGAAATGATTTCCCCTCTGAATGGTGAAGACATTACTCTGTTGCTTCTCTGCTTCCAATGTTGCAGTTGACAAGGTTATTTCCATTCTGATTCTCAACAACTTTATGTATTTTCTTTCTCTCTGGTTTAGAAAAGTTTTCTCTTTATATATACTGTTTACAGATTTCAAAACTGATGTGCCTTAGCATGGCACATATATTCATGGTGTTGGGAACTTTTTAGATGTCTTCAATCTGAAAACATTCAGCTCTAAGAAATTTTCTGCTATTACAATTTGGGGGTGAGGGGAGAATATCTTCTTCCCCTTCATTTTACCTGTTGCTTTGAAAAAGATTTGTATCAGGTAGCTATTGTATTTACTGGAATATTTCTTTAATTTTATTTTCTATTTAAGTTTTTAATCTGCTTTCTGGGGGGGTATTTTCGTATTTATTTTCCATTCTTCTATTGGATTTTTAACGTTTGTGATCCAGCTATTAATTTCTAAGAGCTCTTTCTAGTTCTCTTGTGCTCGTTTTTATAGCACTGCATTCTTACTTCATGGTTTTAATATCTTTTTCTGAGGATATTAATGGTAATTTTTGGGCATTTTATTCCAAATAAAGCCTATGTTAACTCTGTTTTCTTAAAAATTTTTTTCTCTTTATGTTAATATCTTCTTTTCATGTTGGAGGCTGATGACCCAGTCACATTTAAGAGGGAGCCCCCAAAGTCTGACCAGAAGTTCCATGTGTGCAGATGCCTGAGATTTCTTAGAACACTGAACTTCATTAAGGAGTGTTTGGTTGGGGACCTGCTTTATTTTATTGGGACAACTCTAAACATTAACATTTTCCGTTCAGTCCTACAATAATGCTCTGCTTTCTTCTGAGGAGGTTTGTACCTAACCGTTATTTCTCTGTGGCTGGAGTTTTTATCATTCAATGTGCAGATTTTCACAACAGGTCTCTGCTTTCAGTAGAAGATTGTGTCCCCAAGCCCAGTTGTGGTTGGTGTTTTCCTCGTTCCTCTCCGGTTTAGCATCTTTAGCAACTAGCTCTCCAGTGTGTCAGGAGTAACCACCGAGCTCCTCAGGATGAGGATCAGACTAGTCTCCATAAAGAGTCTAGTCTTCTCCTTTTCGGCTCCTTCTCCCACCCTCACCTTCGGCGGCGCCCGGTGCCTCCAGCTCTTGAGCTTCTCTGGAGCTCTGCAGTGCCAAGCCACCTCTTGACTCGCGACTGCTTCTTCCTCCCCGCCACGCGTCATTTCCGGTTCCCTCTGCCCTGCCTACGTTCCCTTGCCTCTACTTAGTTCACTCTCCAGCTTCCAAAAATCTTGTTGTCATTCCCTTTGCTGTCATCTCACCTTTTCCTTTTTTTCTTGTGAAATTATGTCTTTTATTTCCTTCACTTTCATTTTAGTGGGAGTTCCTGCAGGGAGTTGGGATAAAGGCATGCGTCCAACTCACCACAGCGGATGGCAAGTGGCTCACCCTGTTCTTAGTAAGAACAATAGGAAATTTGACAAGTCAGAGTATCTGTTTAGAGTTTTTGAACAGACATTTCTGTTTTTAGTTCTTCTATACTTCTAAAGGACTTCTAAGAGCTTTGTATGCATTTCCTCTGTCCCAGCTCTCTCTCTGTGACATGGGAAGGGATGGATGATTTTACTTCGTTTTTCAAGCATCCAGGTAGAGGAAAGACCTGTTGTGACTTCCCTCTGGCCTTCTGTCACAATCCAGTGGCCTTCATTCAGCTCACCATTTGCCTTGGGACCATCAACTAAAGTTTCAAAATATCCCTTTGATTTTCAGCACCTCCTGACCTTGAACCACTGGTTTATGCCAAACGCAGCGTTCTTCTCTGTCTTCTGTCTGTAACCTGTGCTCTCTTGGTTTTCTGGGAAGCCCTGAAACCTGTCATTCTCCTAGCAGCTCAGATGCCAGTGTCCCCAAACACGCGGGGTTCATTTAGCACCAACGAGGTGCTCAATCTGGGATTTCTGAGGGACTGTCACTTGGGAGAGGCTGTTGCTAATGAGGTGCAAATTGGCAGCAGCTCGGGAGGGGTAGCTCTCTCTGGGCTAGGCCCCTGGGGAGGGTGGATGGCTAAGATATTTTCACAGGAGGCTGGCTGGCTGCTGGAAAGCGTGACTCCTGGCCAGGGGAGGCCCCTGCACAGTGCCTGGGGGTCTGTCTGGGCTCACACAGCCCCATCCCCAGACCTGCCGCCAGCTGGCTAACGTCTTGGCTAGTTTTTCTGGCGGGCTTTCCTTGTAAGGTGGAGAGGCGGAGCTCAGTTGTGGGCTTTCCCAAACGCTGGAGAGGGAGCCAGAGAGACCCGCAGCCCCCGGAAACACTGTCCTTGGGCTTGGAGTGCTAGAAGGTTAAGTGGTTGGGAATTTGGTAGTGGTTCCAGAAGCAAGTGTGGGGAGAAGGAAACCCACCTATTTCTGCTGAGCGTTTGCCCGCCCGTCTTGCATGGAAGACCCTCGTTCACTTCACTGCTCACCTCAGTGCCCTCATCAGCTCTCTCCTTTCTTCCTGGAAGGCTCAGCCTTCTCTCAGCCACCTTCACTGGCAGGTGTCCCACCAGAGCTGTGGTAGAGCTGTGGGTGGGGAGCTGTGTTCAGAACCAGAGACGCCAGAGAGAAAATGGAGGGAAGTCGGTGGGTGTGGGACATTGTATAGATGGTGAAACGACTTTGTGTCTCTTGGTGTGCGGGACAGAATGTGACTGGGGCCCCTGGAGTGGAATCCATGTGACCATTTGAGTGATCTTGAGCAAATCTCTGAAATTCTCTGACTTTAGCACCCTCTTTGTTTTCTCCTGTTTCTCTCTATCTCATTTCCTCTGACTTTATAAAGAGCTCACAGGGTGCCAGCCTACGTGCCAAGATGACAGAGAGGAATGAAGTATAGTCCCCGTCTTTAAGGAACTCACCTCCCAGTGGAAGAAGACAGCCATACGAACAACACAGATTTGCATATGATGAGAAATGCACTCACAAAGTGCCATGGGATGACGGAGTAAGGGGCAGTAATGTTCTCTGAAAGGACCCAAGAATGTCTTACTGCGGTGGTGACATTCCAACAGGTTCAAGGAATGGAACTGTGCTTTAGCGAGGTCACAGCGCAGTCATGGAGAGTTGGAGAAGTACGGTGTATTCTAGAAAAAGCAGGTTGTTTGTTGATCCTAGGGTGCAGGTATCAGGTGCACTGATAGGCTGAGGGTCTGGAAATAGACCAGGTCAAGTGATGGAGGCTGCCGTTTGCCACACAGTGAGTTGGGACCTCACCTTGCCGGCGATGGGAATTGGGGTGGGCTGATTCATTGTGATACTTTGCTAAATGAGGAGGCTGGGCTCCATGATCTCTAAGATCCCCTAGAGTCTGAACTTCTTGAATTCTCTGTGTGGGTACAAAGATGTGGGTCTGGGAACACAGCTTCGTTGAGGAGTGTTATCTGGTGTAACGTCTGTGAGTAGGTGTTTAACTGTGGGCTGGACTCAATAGCTATATTAAGCAGGGTTTGGGGCACTGGGTTCTGAGTTAAGCTGGAGTCTAAATATCCAAGTCTCGTTTCAGCCCTTGATCACGATGCTGACCCTGACTTGAAGCACTTGACCTGTCAGTGCTTCAGGATCGCCACCTGTCAAATGGAAAATTTCACTTCTGTGCAGCTGGGAGGTTTTTTTTATTTTTTTTTCCCTTGACAAGTTTTATTTGATAATGACTGCTATGTGGTTTAGGGCATTTGAGGAAAAAAAGTTATTTTCAAGTTGAGTGCTTTTTCTCATTGTATTATTAGCCGTTAACGAACATGGAAATAAAAGTTATCTGTGCATGAATTTTGGGTGGTACACTTGTGCTGAGTTTTTCCTGAGTTTTGATTCATATTTGAAGTAGGAATCTGGTGGGAGTAGGGGTAGGAAGGTGGGAATGTATGCAAAAAAAACAGTGTTGCAGGAACTAATTTAGTGAATTACAACTGTACAGAGGCACAAAGCTTCCCCAGCTGGGTCGTTCTAGGAATGCATGTGTGTGGCTGACGACACATTCCTCGACTCCCAAGTGTTAGTTTATGCTTGCTGAACTTTAAACCCCAGGGGAATATTCTTTTCTGGAACCACATGATGAACACGTTGGCATCGTCACGTGGGTCCAGTTGCCTGTTTGCTTTTGATTTGGGTGTGTTTTTTTCAATTTTATCTTGCGAATCCTTAGCTCACTGTCCTGCCCATCTTCTCAAAATATTGTTCCATACCTCATCTTAGTGACCAGAGGGATAGATGATGTGTATGTGGCTTGATCCTCATGCTTTGAGACAATGTCGCTGATAGTCTAATAGGCAAATATGGGCGAAGCCAGGAAGGAGATTTGAGAGGTGGACCAGCTGGTTAGGTGTGGGCACAGGTGCTGGTTGTGGACAGCTGATAATTCCGCGCGTGCTCTCTGATGTCATCCCTGCTGTGGGGAGAGAGGCCCGGGACGCACATGTACAGGAACAGAACTTAGTAGATGTGACAGCTCAGACTGCGCGTGAAAGACATCAGAAGGTACCTTGTAGCACCGGCCTCCCTCAGACTCACAGCTTGGGCCCCCTGCGTTCTCGGGGCTCTTCACATGGAAATAATCTGTGTGCTATATCTGCAGGTTGGTTTTCCTGTAGGGCTGGTGGTCAGAGTGAACCACAAACATCCCCGCATCTGGTCTGTGAGGCTATTATTGATCGGTCACTAGTGAAATTGTGACCATGGTCTATGCAGAGCTGCATCGGGGGCCGGGGTGTCACAATTTAACAGCATCCTGTATTGACTTCGTTCTATGCAAATGAGCAAAGTGCTCAGTGGAAAGTATTTTTTTCTTGAACCTAAACTCTAATAACTCTGTTACTTTTTTTATGTCACGTGTTATTTTTAGTATCATATGAAAGTTAGGTCTATATACACATATCTTGTTGGTCTGAGTGATTGTAATATCCTACAGGGCACAGTGGTTAATTTAACAAACACTTATTAAATACCTAGGGTGTGTCAAGCACCCAGTGTGTGTTTTCGGCACCAAACACAAACAAACAAGATCCACTCCCTGACCAGGAGAATCTCAGAGATTAATAGGGGGAGACAGATAGATAAATAGACAGACAATTAAAATGTTATTATATATGTTATAGGTACATATAGTATAATGATAGAGATAGCCACTTGAAATTAGAAGATGAGATACTTTGAGTTGAGTGTTAAAGATTGTGGAGGAATTATTCAGTTGAAGAGGGGTGGGAAGGATCTTCCGCAAAGGTCAAGAGGTCAACGTTAGCAAGGATATAGCCATGGGAAATGACTTCACTGTATAGAAAGTCAAAAGTGAGTTGATCATCTAGGAATACAAGTGAAAGGTTGGGTCAAGAAATGAGACTAGAATGGTGACAAAGCTGTCATTTCAGTATTATTGGGTGGGTTTGTCACAGCTTGGGGGTGCTGCTGGCATCTAGCGGGTGGAGGTCAGGGGCGTTGATACACATCCGAGAGTGCACAGGATGACCCCTTACAACAAAGAATTATCTGGTCCAGAATGTCAACAGTGCCAAAGTTGAGAAACCCTGTTTTCGGTCTTTTCATTATGTCTTGCTTTTATCGTTCAAGCCTTAATTAAAAATTCACTTTTTCAGTGGGCCGTCCTGCCCACCCATCTGTCAGAAAAATTTGGATCTTCTTTCTTCTCCATCATTCTCTTTTGTGTAACTCTATTTTATTTCCTTTGTGCCTTTTGACACCACATGATATTATATTATGTATTCATTTACTTTCATTATTTGTCTCTTCCCTCTAAAATGCAAATACTGTGAGTTCTTTGATTTGTTTGCTGCTTTATCCCCAAACCTTAGTATAGTGTGGAGAACAAAAGCAAATGCAAGGAAAAATTTTGTATCTGGGGGCTCTGGGTGGAGGAGCACAGCAAGTTGGATACAGGTTCCGTGGGGCTGAAATAATGACAGTAGTGAACATTGATTTTCACTGTGTAGACCAGGCTTAGTGCTACGGATTTTACAGGTATTGACTCATCTAATCCTGCACACACTCCAGAGGGCAGACATCACGATTATCCCCATTCTATATATGAGGAAACCGAGAAAGAAAGGTTGTTTCCCCAAGATGATACATCCAGCAAGTGGCCGTGCTCAGGAACTGTAAGACCTCAGGGGATCTGTGTGTATTCACACGTGCTCTTTATGGCAATCATTTCGAGTAAACTGTGGATTAGAGGACTTTTGAACTGTGTGTCCCAAAGTAGAGATGCCAGATCAGATAGAAATCAGGGGTGGGTATTGGTGGGCTGAGAAGATTGACTAATGAAGATAGGTGCTTTGCAGGACATGGCGTATGCCACCCTAGAGAGGGTGTCCAGTGACCCAGAGAAGTCTGAGCTGATGAGCAGGGTGCTCTTACGTAAGGGACACATTGGTCGGGGGGGAAGATGCAGTGAGCTCAGGCCTCCGTGTCAGTCCTTGGGAAACTGTCTTGAGCGGTGGCGTAATGCTGAGCCACGCCCCTGACTAGTCCCGTCGGTGGTTCCTGCAGGCCATTTTCAGTGTCAGAAGAGTGAGCCACAGAAATAACTAGGGTGATGCGTCGGCTCAGAGGCAACTTCTGGGCAGAGCCCTTGTGCCTGGATGGCTGAGCTCCTTCTCGTTGCTGTGGTATGGGTCACCACTCACTCTTTCAAGGTTCCTGTCCTGGGGCTCCTGGAGTTCTCCAAACTAAGACCGCACAGCTGGGCCACTTCATCCCAGTTCCCGTCTACACAGCCTGACCTGTGCTTGGTGAGGCCATGGGCCTGACCTCCGCAGGTGGCACTGCTGGCCTAGCGGAGCACTGCTGGAGCGCCGGGTGGGTTCTGCGGTCTATCACCTGGACACCAAGGAAGAAGGTGACTGTCCTGTTTCCATCTCTTTCTTACTTCCCTTTCCCGGTGGTGGAACCACGAGTTGGAGCTCAGCGATCTCTGCTATAAACACACCTAATGGAGAAAAGAGGGGAGGATCTCTGGGTTTCCAGTACATTTCAGCACTTTGGGGAAGGGCCATTGGGGTTAGTGGGACAGACCTTACTGGATTCTGAGTTTAAAGCCTCTCCTTGCCTGATGCTGGAGGGGACTATTAGGTTATGAGAAATGGGGTAGATAGGGTTGCTGCACTTCTAACAGTGGGGTCCAGTGGTATTGGAATATAAAGAGTTTGGGGGCCTGTTGTTGAAAGTTTCAGCCTTCTCCATGTCCAGCTAGAGCAACAGGTAGATGCTGATGGAGATGATAGCAGGGGCTGTTGTTCTGTTGCGCCCGAACCCAGGAAGACAGAGAAGGTCTTGATGTTTTTCCCCGCATGATAGTGGTGTGGTAGTCTTGTCAAAGTTGGGCTCCAGAAGCTGGAGGTGGCAGGGACTGGCTGGAACTGATGTCTAGCAGTGGAGGAAACACTAAGGGAGGCCCCAAGTCTGACCTACAGGTACAGCTCCCCGTGGAAGCAAAGACTTATGTCAAATTGAGTTTGTAAAGTAGATCGGAAGATTGGACTTGGGAGGTTATGCCCGGGAAGTTCTTGTGAGAAAATTTTGCAACGAGAAACCCTCTTTGTGGGGAAGCCCTGGACCCTGATACTAGGAGAGAAAGGGGTGATTTTTTTTTTCAAAGGTTCAAGGGAAAGAAATGCAGATTCTAGAAATATCCCAGAAAATAAGAAAACAAGTAGTTCTACTTTTATGAACTGAAAGCCAATGGTATTTAGTACTGTTTTTTCTGGGAGGCAAAGCGAGAGCAAATCTTTTGGGTAATTATTGATATTTCCATGTTTGCAGTAGGATTCAAGACAGCTAATACAGTGAGTCAGGATGGAAAATGGTGGACTTATCGCCATTTTATGACTGGCATGAGTAACCACCGAGAGATTTTAGATAAGGGAGTTAATTTTCATATTTGTCCTTCAATTAGATTATTCAAATGACTGCATGGAGGATGCTTCAATAGACTCTTGTGCCAGTGTAGGTGAAAAAAAAAATGTTCGAGGGCAGAGCGAGGAGATGGAGGGGTTGGAGGAAATCTTTAGAATTTAAAACTAGGAAGACTTGATTATATGGATGTAATGTATTGGGAATAAAGGAGGAACCAAGGTTGACTTCGATGTTTCAGATTCGGTTGGTTAGTGGAGCTAACGCCTCAGATAAGGAGTTAGAGGGTGATGAGCTACACTGGGCGGAGAAAATGATGAATTAAATGTCAGCTGCACTGCGTGCAAGGTACCTGTGAACCGTCAGGATGAAAAGGCCGATGTGAAAGGCAACCTGATGTCCCAGAGAGACTGGTCTAGGCTGGGTGTGTATATTTGGCAGTGGGAGCTGAGATCATGGGAGCGAACGTGATTTTTCTTGGGATGGTCAGTAGGAGGAGAGGAAAAGGAGGATGTAGGGCTCACAGTGAGGCCATATCGGCATGTACCGGCCCATAAGAAGGGGCTCACCAAAGACACGAGAAGAGCAATAGAGTCACATTGCCAGATCTGTCACCCCCAAGCTGCTGTCTGAAGGTTCTCCTCTCTCATAGCATATTCATTCTTTCTTGCTCTGTTCTACCACGGTATTGATTATTTTCCATGTGATAAGTTATATCTTAGAGGCATTAGACAGTAGCTACTGTTTTGAGTGGTGTACAAACCTATAAGCTTCTTTAGACCTACATCCTCATCTTTTTTCATATCCATGTCCCTGGTATGAACTTCAGTGGCTGATGTGTAGTAGGATCTCAATAAATAGATGACATTGAATGTACGAATGTGTTTATTCAATACATACAATGTATTGAAGGTGTTTATTTTAAGAGTAAAGAAAGAAATAAAGAATCAATGTACCATTTCATTAGAGAATTTATTTTTAACCCACATAGAAGAAAAAAGAAGTTTGTAGACCAACTGGTTTTTTTTTTTCCCCCTCTATTTCACAGCAGACTCAACCCCCAACTTCTTAAGCCAACTGGTTAGCTAATTTCTGAAAAGAGAACAGAGCGGTACCCTACCCATCTGCAGAAGCTGGACCAGTGACTCAAATACTGTGATCTCCTAGAATGGAACAGACATACAGGCTTCACGTATGGGGTGAAAGGCCCGTGCAGCCTCCTTGCTCTCAGGTGTATCACACATACTTCTTTTTTTTTTTTTTATGTGCTGCTCCAGGAAAAAGGGGGAGATGACTTTTTGAAAGAGACCCAGCGGAAGAAAGGCAGATTCTATAAATACCTAAGAAAAGTAATAACAAAACAAATAACTCTACTTTTATGAACTGAAAGCCAATGTTATTTAGTTGTTTTTTTTTTGTTTTTTTTTTACTGGGAGGCAAAAAGAGAGCAAATCTTTCGGTTAATTATTGCATTTTCCATGCTTACAATAGGATTCGAGATAGCTAAGGAGAAGCTTAATCTTTTCCATTGTCCAAACTTGGAGATTTCTTGAGTAATCCAGAGACATGAAATTGCTGCCCAAGGAGGGAATATTCTTTTTGTTTGTGTACCCATTTGACCCAAAACCAGGGTACCAATTTGATTTTAAATATACATGACACACCCACATAGTTCATTCTGCTCCTGGAATGTCTGTAGGCTTAGCTTCTTTCCTGTACTTGTTCTCTAGGGAGGTTTATGCTACTTAATAATCCTTAGAGAGTCCGGTGCATTTCTTCTCTGGTTCTGGGCCTCAATTTGTGTGTCAGGCTGCTTGGAGCAGCTCCGATCCAAGTGGTCAGGGGAGCTAGAAGCAGTCAAATGTTCGAGTGCAAAAGATTCACCCCTTCTAAGAGGGGTGAAGTTGGTGATGAAATTTGAACCCGTTTTGGCATTTCCGCACTTTGTAGAAACACTTGACAGCGTTCCATTGCAGTGCTAAGTTTTTATTAACTCCTGAACTAAGAGCTCTGCTATTAGGAAGGGCCTCATGAAGGCTTTTGTGATTGGGGGACGTCATGCTCCACTGGTGGCTTCCCCGCATTCCTCCCCCCCAGTCCTCATTGTACCTCCGCATCCACCCCTTCCTCCCACTACGGAGAGCCTTTGAAAAAGGAGAATTGAAAGGACAAACCAATGATCAGTAGAGGCAGCGCGGCTGCCCTTTGAGGTTTAACAATGTGTCCTGCACTATTTTTGTGTTCAGCAAAAATCCATTTTGCCTCATTATAAATGTGTCTTCTCTTGGGCTTTCACCTCCAAGATTATTTCAAGGGAAATTATATTCAGATATTAGTCTCAATTGCCCCTATCTCACTCCATAACTATTAGAGTTATTAAATATCTTGAACCAGGAAGTTGCATATTTGCCAGCATTAAATGCACAGCTTGAAATTCTAATATTCGATTTGGAGAAAAAGCATTACATCTGAGTGGGTTAGGATCTTGCCAAAAATGCATTTTTCCATCTGTTTCATGGTAAGAGCTGTTTTAGGATTTGAAATATACAGCTAAGGACTTCCTGCCATCTTTGCAAAGTGGCCTGGAATGGGAGAGTGTGATAAAGATTGCAGGTCCTTGGGGCAGTCCTGGATGTGGAGGATGAACTCGAGTGAGGTCATTTTCTTTCTGTTTTGGTTCCTTGAGAGGTAAACATCCTTGACATCTAATGCTATCAAGTCAGCACCAGCACACTCAGCGCCCAGGGGGGTGGTTCCCAAAGTGTTCTCGTCCACAGCCCCGCAGACTCCAGTCTGACATGACCCAGAGTCAGGGTCGTGGTACTTTCTTATCCTTTCCCTGTGACCTGAACCTGCCCTGGAAATGCTAGCGTTGGGTCCATCCTTACTTATCTGCTGTAACACGTATAAAGAAGGTTCTAGGTTTGCCTAAGCCAAGTGAGAAACCAAAGGCCGAGTGAGGCGCTGGGTTTCAGCCTCTGCACTAATGTGGGCCCATATGCAATTGTATGTATATATGCGTTTGTTTATTTTTAAATAAATAAATATGTTTTTTTATTTTAGAAAGCAAGGAAGTGGGGTGGGGGAAGAGAGAGAGAGAGAGAGAGCAAGAAACATCAGTGTGAAAGAGAAACGTCGATCTGTTGCTTCCCCTACATGCCCCTACTGGGGATTGAACCCGCAACCTCGTTATGGGCCCTGACTGGGAATCCGACGAGCAGCCTTTTGGTGTACAGGACGATGCTCCAGCCAACGGAGCTACCTGGCCAGGGCCGCAGTTGTTCTTTACTGTGCGAGGTGTTTCTGAGAGGGAACGCCGGTGAACCCTGTGAGCACAGCGTGGTGGCGCGCGAGCACTGTAGCTGGGCCCCCTAAGTCTTTTCATATGGGGGTGGGTTGTGCCTGTTAGCGTCACCACTGGTCTGTTTGCTTTACTTTACTTCGCTTAGCTTCCTTCTGACGTCCTGTCAAGTTGTGTCCTTGGCATCCTTTCACAGTGTCATTGTATGAGGCTCTGCTCTGTTGAATTCTTGGCCATTTTTCACACCGCACATTCTTGACTGTTCTCACGACCGACACGTACCGTTCTTCCGGTCATCGGCATCAGCGACTTGGGAGCCAGCAGACTTCTGTTTTATGCGCATAACACGTCCGGTATTGCTATTCCCTCAAATATGACTGCCCACCTAATTACTACTACACAGGGACAGCGTAGCTTAGTGGGTAGAGTGCAGCCTTTAAGGTTGGATTTGCTGTGTTTAAATCTTGGCCCTACCACTTCCTAGATGTGTGGAGTTCGGCAAGTTATTTAAGCTCTCTTGGCCTCCACCTCCGTATTCGTGAAATGGGTATATTAGTAGCATTTTCCATATAGGGTTACTGTGAGTGGGGGTTAAACGAGTTAATACATGAGAAGGGCTTTGGCTGGAGTCTTTGACACATTAAGATGCCACATTCTATGTATTGTGGTCATGCTAGAGGCTCAGTCTCTTGACCTCGCCGTTGAAAGAGCAGGGTTTCTTCATCAGTCCTTTTGCCTTTGTATCTAACTCTCCATTAAGATTCCAGGGAAATACATGTAGGACTGCATAAGAGATTGGGTATAACCTTTGTTATAGCTAAATGTCTCTCATCTTTATGGGGTACAGAACCTAGAGGACGATGATGAACTCAACGTCTGTTGAGTGCTTATGATATACCAGACCCGGCCTAAGAATTATGTATAATATCATCTTACTGATACTTCATAAAAACCATATGATAGGAGGCTTATCTCCATTTTATGGGTAGGTCGACGCTTTAACTCAAATCACACCTCAAAAACTTGAAACTGCGTTCGTATCCAGGTTTACCTGCCTAGAGCTTGCACTTTCACCCCTTATTACGAACTGCCTCTGTTACAACAGGAGCCCGGTTCTCCCGCAGAGCGGAAGCCTGAAGGAATGGGAGGTGAAGGGGGTCTTCCCGGGGCCCACCACTTACGAGACACTGGACTTCGAACAAGCTGTTCAGTTTCCCTAACAGTCAAGAGTTTCCATCTGTAAACGAAGGTTGTCCAGGTTGTCGTGGGAGGTAAAAACCAAAGTAAAATGTGTAACAAAGCAAACACAGACAGATACTTCAAGGATTGTTCCCTACCTGGCTTTACCAGGGCTTTCAGACATTATCAGTGATTTTATAAAGATGTTTAACCCAGACGGTCAAGGAGAGACAATTCATTCTGAGATTGGTCTGCACTTCTTTTCACTGTGAAACCAGACCTCAGTCGCCAGCGTGACTTGGTCCCACCTGCTGTATGTGTTACTCTTGTCCTGCACAGTCTGATCAGTCTGGGAGGCTGAGTCACCGTCCTTAGCCTGAGTCTCCACTTTTCTCAATGCCAAAGGGATTTACATGACAGATTTCAGTTCCTGCTGATACGCTTTGCAAAATGCTGGCACTTTGTAGTCTCTCTTTTTTTCCCAAGTTTTCAGAATTTTTTTCCTTTAATAATGCTATCACTGAAATAAATTTTATCATTACTGCATAAAATCTTACAAATATATTTGTGGTCTAAAGAAGTTATAGACGTGCATAATGTGTTATAAGTTACACGAATGATAACTTGTTAACGAATGGCCAGAATATCTTGATCTGAGTCATTTATCTCATAGGTAAGAAAGGGTTATAACAAGAATAAAAGGATATTGTTTGATCCATACTCTTTTTTAAATGTGCCAATAGAGATGGAAAACCTCATCTAACCTTCTACATATTGTACATTTAACGTACAGTTTTGTACATTGAATTTAGGAGGTATGTGTGTAATTTATATAAAGAAGCATCCTGACGTTGGAAGTTAGATTTTCCACATTGGGAACTTTTAACTCAAATTGAGACAGTGGTGCTAGGAAGAAATATTTATTAATATAAAATATTTAACATGCATTAATCGTCTACCTTTCACCAAGTCTTTTATGCCATTTTCCTTCTCATGCATCCGTCTTCAGCACTAACCACCTGCTAAGTGTTCTTTGATTTTTCTTGCTCTTTCTTAGCGTATTTTTGTGTTTGTTTTCTTCTGAGGTTTGTCAGGAAATTATTTTGGGGGGAAGCTGCCTTTTGCAGGCTGTGATTTTGGCTGGGAGTGTTGGAAGGGGGTCTGTTGAATCCGTTTTGTCTGTTCTTGGTGAAAGCGGACCTTGAAATGGATGGCACCATTTGCGAAACCCCATAGCTCTTCCAGTGTAATCCCTTTAAGGGGCCTCTGGGACAGCAGTAGGTAAGGAGTAGCTCAGGGGTGTTACTGTTTAATCCCTTTAAGCTCAATTTCTTGTGTTATTAGATCCATCCCCCTGCTTTATCACTTCATCTCTGGATAGCACATACTGCTTGTGGAGCAGAATTCAGCAACGATTTTAGTTTGTCTGTCGACAAGGAGCAGGTCAGACTGTCTGATGAAGGCTGATGCAGGAGCTCAGTCTCTGGGACGACGGTCAGTTAAAACAGGGCCAGCTCTGCCACGTGTCTGTGATAGTCATCGGTGCCCTTGACCAAATGGTCCGGCTCTCTCCATGCTGGGAACGTGGGAGTTGTGTTTCCTGGCTTTCTTATGTTTGGGTGGGGCCGCTGATCAGGCCTGGGCAATAGGTTGTGATTGGAAGTGACGGATGCTGCTCTGGTCTGGAGTGTTTACTTGCCAATGCGAACCCTTCAAGGGATCTTATTTTCTGTCTGCCACATTCCCCATTGACAGCCTGGGTCACAGAAAGCCCCAGCCAAGCCCTTGTAGGCGGGTGCTGTGGGCTGGACATAAACTGCCGTTTTTAACAAATGAAACATTTCTCAAGTGCCTGCAGCATATCCGCCCCACGCCCCCTGAAGCAGTGCCCCATAGTCTGGGGCTTGCACGCTCAGGGAACAGGCCAGGTGTGACGTCGGTGGCACTTACTTTCGTTTTGCCTTTACCACGTGGTCCGTCCAGCACCCTGAGAAAATCTAAGACCTTAATAATAAATGTCTCAGGGGCAGACTTGCTTAGCAGCTTCAGAGTTTTGTTTCTTTTTTTCTTTCAAAAAATGTTTCCTGTATCTCCTCGTCTCAGCCTTTAATGTTTTGTCTGGCACATAGCAGCCACTCAATAAATGAACGATGAATGAATCTGTACATAAATCCATTACTTTGAAGGGAACTTGCCATTAGCATCGTAGAAGTATTTTGACTCTCTCTGAATTTACTGTTGCCAGTTATTCTTTTATTACTTGAACTCTAAGCCCCACTGTTGCCATCGTCAGGGCTTCCCTGATGGGAGGCAGCGGCCGCTCCGACTATAGTGGTCTCTGGGTGAGTAAGCAACACGGGGCACCCCAGTCCCTACTTTGAGCCCAGCAAACCCAGGAAACGTATGGGACCCTTGCTCACGAAAGCATGAGAGCCCCTTATTCCTGCATCATTTTTGACCATGGCCTTCATATCCACAGTACTGCTGGCTCCGGAAATATTTCCCCTTTTTAATTTGTTCCCCTTAACTTACGGGGTTTCAAGTAGACTAAAACTTTTTCGACCCTGGAGACTCTGTCAGTCTTTCAACTTCTTCCCATCAGGATACACCTCAGAGGTCTGTCCTATCATTAGTAAGTGCTGAAAGGGCAGGGGACAGGGGTTAGGACAGCCCAAGACTTCAGTCTTTTTTTTTTTTTAATCCTCCCCCAAGAACATTTTTTCATTGCTTTTAGAGAGAGAGGAAGCAGGGATGGGATGTGGGAGGAGGAGAAGGAGAAAAATATGAATGTCAGAGGGAAACATCTATTGGTTGCCTCCCATAAGCGCCCTGACCAGGGATTGAACCCACAGCCTGAGTAGGTGCCCTAACCAGGAATCGAACCTGCACCCTTTTGGTCTATGGGACAACGCATCAACCAACTGAGCCACACAGGCCAGGGCGCGAGACTTCAGTCTTAATACCTGGTGACAAAATATCAGTCTTTATAACACTAAGCACAAATCCTGCCCAATTAGAGATTTCCCTTAAAGCAATTCCTTCTCTTCATTCCCCCTGACATCACTTCAAATCCGTCTCTCACATCTGTTGATTACGCTGCTAAATTAGAACCGTGCCTGGGACATCGGTAAGGATAAGCTATTATTATCTTCATTATTGCTATTTTGGCAGCCTCGTGCTCTCCTTGTCTCCAGGTTTTCTGCACTCCAATCCGTACTCTCCGTCTTTAAAACATAGATCAGATTCTGTCTTTTCCCTGTTTTTAAGGTTGTCTTGTGGGGACTGCCTAGGGGAAAAACCCCAAATCCTGAGCTCACCGGATCTCTTCAGCAGTGGTTCTTACCTATGTTCGCCGTGTCTGAATCACCAAGGGAGCTTGTTAAACTCTCCGTTCTCAGACTGTCTTCCCCGAGAGATTCTGATAAGCTTATGGTGACGGGGAAGGGAGACATACCACATTCCTGGGATGGGGATGTGCAGTTTGAGAAGGCTTCCCAGGTGTTCTGAGAACACTTCTTCTTTTTCTTTTTTTTAACGTTTAAAAAAAGATTTTATTTATTTATTTTTGGAGAGGGTAAGGGAGGGAGGAAGAAGGGGAGAGAAACATCAATGTGTGGTTGCCTCTTGAGCGCCCCCTACTGGAGATCTGGCTCTCAACCCAGGCATGTGCCCTGACTGGGAATAGAACCGGTGACCCTTTGATTCACAGGCTGGCGCTGAATCCCCTGAACCATATCAGTCAGGGCGAGATCATCACTTTTTAAAATTACATTTATTAGGGTGACATTGGTCAATACAATTATATAGGTTTCAAGTGTACAGTTCTGTGATACATCATCTGTATATTGCAATGTGTGTTTATCACCTAAAGTCAGATTTTCTTTCATCACTATACACTGGACCCCTCTACCCTTCAACACCCTCAACTCCCTTTCCATCTATTAACTGTCATAGTGTTGTTTGTGTCTATGAGTTTTTGTATGTTTGTTTTCCTTGCTTGTTCACTTGTTGCTCTCAGTTATGTATTCCACATATGAGTGAAATCATACGGTTCTCGACTTTTTCTGCCTGACCATTTTTGCTTAGCATGACGCTCTCAAGATCTATCCACGTGGTTGCGAATGGCAGTATTTCATCTTTTCTTGTGGTTGCGTCATATTCCCTAGTATATTTGTACCACATCTTCGTTATCCACTCGCCCATCAAAGGACACTTTGGTTGTTTCCATGCCTTGACCACCATAAAGAATGCTATAGTGACCATAGGGGTGCACTTCTTCCACACGTGACCACCTCACCTCCCTAGCAAGAACTTCCTCCCCACCCTGCCCTCCTGCAACACTGCCACGTGCAATGTGGGTTCCGTCCATGCCAAGCTTCTGGGCCTCCTCGAACTTACCATGCTTTCACACTCCCATGCTTTGTACACGCCTTTAAGCGCCCTTCTAGACCCTTCTCCCTTTCTCTGCATAGGTCCTTAAAAAAAAAAAAGTCTTAGTGTAAATGTCCGTTTTTAGGCTTGTCCCAACATTCCCAGGTGGCTTTCTCTCCCCTCCCGTGGCACTGGGCACTGACCCATGTGATTAATACTTGTCATGTTGCAGCCTCGTTATTTCTGCCAGCACTACCTGGAGAGCTCTACGATCTTCTACCAGATTTTCTCCGAGTTTTGAGACACAGTCCGCACTGAATGAGAGGCAGCAGTCTGTTGAAGTATCCGGGCTTTGCAGTGTTCCCTCCTAGGGGCCTTGTGACAATTAAGTGAGATAATGTACAAGGCACTTTGCCCAGTGCCCGACTCTTAGCAAGTACTCACTCAGTGGCACCTGTCCTTTTTCCGAGATGAGTGTTTAGCATTGGATCATTATATATACGTCTCTTACTGATACGCCGTATTGTTTACACATGAGTGTCTATGCCAGCATGCCTATATTTCTCATCCCGATACTTATCAGTCGGTATTTATTGAGCAAATATTGATCGTTGTGGAGAATATTTACTGCATCATCCTGCTGTCAAGGAGATTATGACCAACCACCAACAGCAACACAGGCGTGTGCAGCGCGGCATTTTTGCCTTGTACTAGATCAGCTTCTTCCTGGGGCTCGGGTCGGGGAGCAGGTATCCGTGTGGTCGTGGTCCTGCTCCTCCCCTCCCCCTTCCCCTGGGCCTTTTGCCAGCTGGGCCGGTGGTGATGATTGGCACGCAGGGTGGAAATAGAACTCTTTGGAGATTTAATACAGTTTTCAGTCCACTTCTTGGCCCCAGCTGGGCTCCTGGCTTGGACCGTGTCGGGCTTGGTGGGGAGCAGGGCGGGCAAGAAGCCTGGCTCTGCTGCAGATGGTCCCTGAAGTCCGATGGCTTGACTTACGATTTTATGACTTTATGACTGTGCAAAAGCAGTACGTATTCAGGAGAAGCTGTACTTTGAATTTTGATTTTTTCCCGGGGCCAGGGATGTACAGAATGGTGCTCTGTCGTGATGCTGGTGGCAGCAGTGATGTGATCACAAGGACAAGCCGCGGGCGTTCTCCAGTGGCCGGGGTTGCCAGCGCGTCTTGGATGTTGTGTGTCGGCATCCGGTCACGTCTACACAGCACCCATCCACGTGCCCGCGTGCTGTTAGCTGTGCCTGTTGTGGGGCGAGGACCCACACGGCTCTTACGTTTTTAACTTTTAGTACAGTATTCAATACAGCACGTGAGATATTCAACACTTTATTATAAAATGGGCTTTTTATTAGATGATTTTGCCCAACTCTAGGCTCTCGTAAGGTGTTCCGAGCATGTTTAAGGTAGTCTGGGCTGAGCTATGATGCTTATAGGTTCGGTTTATTAAGTGCATTTTTGATGATGTTTTCAAGCTACGATGGGTTCATGTGGATGTCACCTCATCCTCAGTGGAGGAGCAGCTGTACTGATCTCCAGCCCGAGCCCAGAGGCAAAAGGTTTAGTGTCTGCTTCTTTCCAGCGGAGCGTATCCCTGACTTCAAAATCAGCTACACCCGATTCCAATCTGAACTCCAGCACTTTGGGCTGGACTCCGTTTCTTCATTTGCAAGATGGTGGATAACAATGCGTGACTCAGAGAGCTCTTCTGAGAATGAGACCCAAGTTGGCAGTCACTGGGCATGTTCTCGCAATCACTGAGGGCCCCTCGTATTGCTCTCCCGTTGTTTTTATTTCCCCTGTCTCCTCAAGGCATCCGTTCACCTGTCTTGCAGGTGGGGATGTTCAGCAGGTAAATGAGAAAGCGAAGGAAAGATGGCGATGTAGGTAGGAAATGGAGGCTGCACAGTTGACCTTGCTCACCAGTGACCTATAATATTAGATAAGGCTGAGAAGAGGGAATGAAGTACCCTGTTCCCTCACTATGACCCCACTCCAGTCCCGCCTGGATTACCACTTAGCCTCACAGAAATGATCTTCTCATGCTTTGTTGAGCTCAATCCAGCCCTGGGCCGCAGTTCTGACGTGGGGTGAGCCTTGGCTGACCCCGCGTGAACTCACAGGGGTCTCTTCACCTTTCTTAGCTTCAGTTTTCTTCTCTTTAAAATGAGAATGTGGACCTTTGTCATCTTGAAGGTGTTTTCAATGACAACATTTGAAGAGATTATGCCCACTGGAGAGTAACTGGAATTGCGAAGCATTTCAGTTTTTGGGCTCTGGAAAGCTCACGTAGGTTTTTGTGTTCATCACCCCTGTGTTTATGTGCTTGCCCTTGTCTGGCCTTGAAGAACGTCATTTCCCCCACCTCCCCGCATTGTTTCTAGTGGGGACAATACTGTGTTGCCACAAATCATTTTGTCACCTGCTTGGGAAGCCAACCACACTGCTTCTCTTTGGATCCTTGTCCAGGAAGCTCTCCAGCCAGCAGGTTGCCTCAACAATTCGTGAATGCAGGTGGCTGCTCTCTGGCCAGGAACCTGTTCTCCCCACCAGTCTGGACAGCAGAGGGGATGGGAGGCATTTGCTCTCCATTCAGTGTCTCACTAGAAATGGCACTGGTGACTGTCAGGCAGGTGAGGAGAATGTTGTCTCTCTCAATAGAGATGTCAGACCCGACGTGAGTCAGCGTTCGCTTTCCCCAAGCGCAGCTGGAAAACAAAGAAACAGATTTACTGGAGTTGTACACAAACCCAGACCTATTATGTTCAAAAATAAATAAATAAAACGAGGGAAAAGGCGTACAGAGTGAAATTATCTCTTTGAAGCATCTTGGTAAAATAGCACTGAATACACATCAGTACAATAGTACAGTCATCCATGTGTGTCAACCTGTAGTTTTTAGTGACAGGAATGGATAAACAAGTAATTAATATACAGCCCAGCTGCTTCTGGGTTTTTTCTTAACTTGTTCTCTTTGAGAATCAGTTGGTGGAAACACAGCTGAAAACACAGACTTAGAAAACAAGTAATTGAGGTTGAACATAGAAAAGGAGACATAGATGAGGATTTAGAAAGAATATCCATTCAATTCCATAAGCCGACAAAGTAAGATGAGACCAGACGGAAATTTTACTCTATTCTCAAGGATAAACATCATTTTCCATTTCATTTGGTGGGTTGGCAAAGCTCTGCTGTGAATAATTTTTTTTAATGCAAGCTTCTTCACAAAAAGAAAAACATCTCCCAGTGCTCCCCCTTCCCTGTGCCCGTCTAAGTTCACAGTGCAGGAGGGGTTCCTCCCAGTCCTCTCCTGTCCAGGGTCAATGTTAACCAGCCAGCATGCAAACACCAAAGAAGTTTGAATCTTTTAATTTTTTTACTCGAAGAGTTCAAAACAGCTCTTTGTTTTTACAAATAACTTACCATAGCAGATACCATTTTATTTTTGTTACCTGGGTGTTCAAGGGGCCAGATAGATTTGTTAAAAGAACAGAGTGAAGGACCTCTCTACCAGAGAGGAAAGAGGGCAGAGAGCCAATAGCTACATCTTATTAAAGCAGAGAAAACTCGCTTTTATTTATATGCCTAGAACATTCCAGATAAGGTTCTTGTAGTATCTCTTTACAATAACTGTAAAGTGGTAATTTTCTTCATTTTCCTGAAGAGGAAACCAATGCTCAGAGAGGCTAAGTAATAGTTTGAGCTCATATCCAGGCCGGGTTGAGGAGGAAGTTCAAAGTCAGTGACTAATTGCTTTCTTTTTGGACAACAATAGCAAAATCAGGCATTAAGCAGCTTCTCTGTGCCAGGCTTTTTGCTGGGAACTAGAGATATGAAGAGAAAAGGAACCAAGGACTGTGCGTTGAGTGCTCCCTGCGGGGCATTTCACAAGGGAACTCTCTGAGTTGAGCCTCAGGGTAGACAATCATGCAAAGTAGGCATGTTAATTGGCTTATTTTTCCAAATAATGAAAAGCACGTGATCAGACTGCTTACCCCCCGCAGCTAAGATCATACAGCGAGTGACTGTTGGAATTAGGACCTGGACCGAGGTATGTCTAGTCCTCTAACCCTGGCTCTTACCAACATGGATTTAATGCTTATTCAGTTTTCCAAGATGTTTGATATGCACGTGACAGAAGACCCTCAGGTGAAACTGCATTCGTGTTGGAAACTCATAGGTAAGTGGAGGAGATAATTTTGCTCAAGGAAAGATTTTAAGAGTCTTCAAAGTGACACTCACTATATGTTAAATCTATTAGCTATAGACACATAAATGTGAAAGGAGGATTATTTTAGTTAGTAGACCACCTGGAGAAAAATAACATTAAAAAGAAATAAAACACTGTAAAGATAAACTTCTGGTGATAAAAATAGTATTTGTAACTATTGAAACAAATTTGAAATCGGTGAGGAAGATTTCTATGAGCACCTCTACTATATACTCACTGATAAAACAGTCATGAAATAGAGCTCTAGTCTTGTTCTTCCCTTGTGTGAAGACTGTTTGGCTCTTGGTGACAAAAATCTGGCCTCCTCACTTTGTCCCGAATTTCATTTGTCTCACTCAAGTTCCTCTTTCCACGAGGACCCCTCCATCCTTTCTCTCCAAGTGCGGAAACGTTTGCAGTGTCCACTAGCGTCCCCGGGATGTCTCGGCTGATATTCCTGACCGCGGGAGACCTCACCAGTCTGTCCTTCGGACTCTCGTGTCTAGTGCTGATGTTCACCAGTGATCTTTATTTTGCTTTGTGTTGTGCTTCACTACGTCCAACTCTTGTCTTGTTTCACCTCTAACGTGTAAGTTTCTTGAGGGCTTTTCTCATCTCTTTTCATTCTTTGTCACCTTTGGCGCAGTGCTTCACAAGTTATATTAATGAATGTCAGTAGGTATTGGTTAAATGGAATTCAGTTCAAGACCAGAATAAAAGTGCAACCAGAGGTTCTCAGACTGGGGGGCTGGGGGTCAACTGCTTCCCAAGGGAAGGAGTTGGAGGGGAGAGGCAGGTAGGAGGGGAAGAGCCTCTGTAATTTGGCATTGATATGAAATTTACTTGGGAAAACTGGCCAGTCTCCACAAACTACCTTCGCTGTTCTCAGGAGAGTATCTCCCTGTCAGGCAGGAGCTCACACAAACCAACGGGCAAGCCTCCCGCCCCCTAAATCCATAACCCTATTTCCGACAGCACGTGTGGTTACTTAGCAACAATTATGGTATCACAGATAGAGGATTGTCATGATTTCAGGTGTGAAAACAAGTGGAACAAAGGCTTAAAATCAGCAACAAAAGGGCGAGACATAGTAAATTTAGAGCTAGAACTCTAAATTTATTCTTTCCAAAATGAGATTTTTGCATCAAGTTTCCCATGAAGTGACAAAGAACACATACTAAAGTTAAAACTTTTCCCATGGAGAGAGTGGGCCGAGGCCTGCAGCCCCTGTAGCTCGCGTTTTCCCAGCCGCAAACCCACACCTGTTCCTTCCAGGACTGCCACTGCTCCCCTCCTTCCTGCCCTCGCCCCCAGGGTGCCTGCGGGGCCACGCAAACACACCCCGGTCTTTCCCTTTCAGGTGTAGGAATAAGGTGCATCATCAACGAGAATGATCCCTGCCCTGACTCAGACGGGAGTCCGCGTGCAGTGTGTGGCCGAGAGGGTGATCGAGCTGCTCAGAGTGACTGTCCGTTTCGTGGCTGGTAGAACGGGAGCTGAAGCCCACAGTCTGCCTGTTTAAAAATCACATGGTTGGGAACTGGAGGGTCCCAAGCTTTCTGGTCCTTAGTCTAATGGGCTAATGTTTTTCTTGTGATGGTTGTTTATTTTGGCTGTATTCTGATAGCTATAGTGGTATAAAGAACATTGTTGTTTGGTTTTCTGGTGTTCATTCCTCCTTGCTTCTTCCAGTCTTGATTTTTTCCCCCCCAACAGCTCATGAGATTCAGAAAAGCCGATTCCATTTCCAATTCCAGGGAGCAAGAAAACAGGCAAGTCCAGGTGGGCTTGGGGACAGGTGGGGGTTTCCTTCATTCTGTTATTACTCGTCCATCCACCTACCATCTTTGGCTTTCTTCCTCTCCGCTCTTCTCCTGTCCTGTCCTCTCCCTTTTTTCTTTCTTCATTTATTCGGCCTTCTTTCTTGTATGTTTAAAACATCACCACGAGTACCACGGAAGGTTAAGGGAATTACGGAGACATCTCCATGTGAGTGGGAGAGTATGAATGTGTGAGTGCCCTGAGGGGGAAGTTGGATGGTGACTCAGAAGCTAGAGGGACATTTGACCTTCCAGCTTTTGAGGCACCAGCTCGTATTTCTCCTCTCGATCCATGAGTCATGCATCGTCAAAAGTCTCCCGGGCCCCTGAAGTAAAAAAGACAAATCAGTGTGTAAGAGTGATAGGGGAAGTACAAGCTTTTATTAGACAGCGTAGAATGAAGCACTTCACAAAATGAAAAACTGCAAAGAGCACTGACATGTGCACCCCAGATAGGGCATCGCCACCTGGGCTGCTGAACAGCATGCATTTTAGGGTGATGCCCTCGAAAATCTAAGGATTACTGTCTAAGGTGAGATAAGCAGTTATTTGCTCCAAGTTATCCAAAATCCTTGCTTTATAGATGGAATGGTTAACTACCAAGTTTCACTGAGAATATAGTTATGGAGGATCAACTAGCAGGTACTTGACTAGCCATCATGAGCACTACATGGGGGAAGGAATTGTAGAAAATAAGATGAGATGTAGCAACGGTGTACAGTCCTGCGTGACAGTCGGCTTCGAAGCCAGAATACCTGGCTCTGCCAACCTTATCGGAGTCTAGTTTAGTACCAATTAAAAATGAACATCAGTTTTACTCCTCTCCTGAAACCACTGAGAAACCACCTGGATGATGCATCACTCCCGCTTGCTCTGAGGATGAAGTGGGTGTTTGCAACTTCTGTTGAGCAACACGCCGCTCCCAGCGCTGCCCCGTTCTTCAGTGGGGAAACTGGGGTCCTCAGATCTCTTGGGTACCGAGATTTCTCATTATCCTTCTAAAGATCCCGGAACTATTTACCCAAAACAACCATGCCCTGTACCCCTGCTGTCTCTGGTATTTTCTCCCGGCCTTGTTTCCAGCAGTCATCTGGAGATAAACATACCGAAGAACTGAACCAGAGGATTTCTGACGTCGCATACTTAAAACGAGGAAGAGCTAATCATTACAGAGGGAATTTTCAAAAAACTGAAATGCCATGGCTTGTAATCACAGTGAGTTTAAAAGCTAGTTCCAGTTGCAAAATGGATTCGTCTGGCGGAACAGCAGATGATACCTATGTTGTTGAGCTATTATAATTAATCTGTTTTGGTCATTCTTTTATTTAGGTATTCCATCGGCTGAGATGAATGAGGCCGATTGCCTTACTGTTTCAGATTGGGCTCTTGTATGCTCTGGCTTTAATTCTTGGAGATTCAGAAATGTATTTTTTAAAAATAATTTTTCCTTAGGAAAAGCAATTGACTTCTTAAGTACCAGCCAAAAACTGATGAAACATAATGTCAAAATGATTACTTTTAAAGGAATAAGTTCTAGACAGAATGACTGAACTCAGTATGTTCTTAGAAGTTGGACCGCCTTTTTAAAAACTGCCTTATTGAAATATAATTTACATACCATAAAATTTAGCCTTTTGAAGTATACATGCCATTAGATTTTAGTATATTCACAGAGTTGGGCAGTCATCCACACTATCTATTTTTGGAACATTTTAATCATCCCCCAAGAAGTCCTCTGCTTATAAGTTACTCTCTATTCTCCTGTTCCCCACAGCCCTTGGCGGCCATTCATTGTTTTCTGTCTATGTATTTGCCTATTTTGGACATTTCAAATAAATGGATTCATACAATATGTGATCTTTTGCCCCTCCCTCCCTCTGTCCCTCCCGTCCATCTGCCCGTCCATCCTTCCTTCCTTTCTTCCTTTTCTTTCTTCCATTCATCACAATGGTTTTGAGATTCATCTGTGTTGTAGTATATATCAGACCTTCCTTCCTTTTAGTTGTCAGATAATATTCCATGCATGGATGTCGTACATTTTGTTTGGCTATAATGAATAATGCTGCTGTGAAAATTTGTTTAAAAGTGTTTGTGTGGGCATGTTTTTATTTCTCTTGGGTTTAAACCTAGGAGTGAAATTGCTGGATCTCTCTGTTTAACATTTTGAAGAACTGCCAAACTATTTTCTAGTGTTGCACCATTTTATAATCCCCCTATCAATGAATGAGGGGCCAGATTTCTCCACATCTTGACAGCCTGCCCTCCCTCCCTCCCTCCCCTTTCCTTCTCCCTCTCTCTCTCTCTTTCTGTGTCTGTCTGTCTGTCTGTCTATCTGTTCTGTTTCCCTGGAGAACCCTGACTAACATACAAGGTGATACTGACCACATAGATAAGTTGGAAGGCATTTCTTTTCTAGTTCTTGCAAGAGTTTTTGAAAGATGAGTATTAATTTGTTAAATGTTTGGTAGATCTCACCAGTGAAGCCATCTGGGCCTGTAGTTTTCTTTGTGAGGTTTCAAATTACTAATGCAATCTTGTGACTTACTATATGTCTATTTAGATTATATATATATATATATATATATTTTAAAAATATATATATTTTATTGCTTCTGCTGTTACAGTTGTCTCAATATTTCCCCCTTTGCCCTCCTCTGCCCAGTGCCACCATTTCCTCCAGCAGTCACAACCCCTTAGTTCATGTCCATAGGTCATGCATGTAAGTTCTTTGGTTTCTCTGTTTACTATACTGTATTTAACATCCCTTGTCTATTTCGTACCTACCAATTATGCTTTTTAATCCCTGAACCTTTCCCCCCATTCTCCCCCTTTCCCCACCCAGCCGATAACCCTCCAGATGATCTCCATATCTATAATTCTGTTTCTTTTTTGGCTGTTTGCTTAGTTTTGTTGTTTTTTTTTTTTTAAAGATTCAGTTGATAGTTGTGAATTTGTTGCCATTTTAGTGTTCATAGTTTTGATCTTCTTCTCAGATAAATCCCTTTAACATTGCAAGTAATATGGGTTGGTGATGAACTCCTTTAGCTTAACCTTGTCTGGGAAGCACTTTATCTACCCTTCCATTTAAATGATAGCTTTGGTGGGTAGAGTAATCTAGGTTGTAGGTCCTTGCTTTTCATCACTTTGAGTACTTCTTGCCAGTCCCCTCTTGCCTGCAAAGTTTCTTTTGAGAAATCAACTGACAGCCTTATGGAAACTCCTTTGTAAGTACCTCTCTGCTTTTTTCTTGCTGCTTTTAAGATTCTCTCTTTCTCTTTAACCTTTGGCATTTTAATTATGATGTGTCTTGCTGTGGTCCTCTTCGGATCCAGCTTGTTTGGGATTCTCTGTGCTTCCTGGACCTGTATGTCTGTTACCTTTGCCAAATTAGGGAAGTTTTCTTTCATTATTTTTTCAAACAAATTTTCAATTTCTTGCTCTTCCTCTTCTCCTTCTGGCATCCCTGTGATTCAGATGTTGGTACATTTGGAGATGTCCCAGAGGCTCCTTATACTATCCTTTTTTTCTCCTTGTTGTTCTGGTTGAATGTTTATTTCTTTCTTATGTTCCAGATCATCAATTGGAATCCCAGCTTCCTCCCCTCCATTGGTTCTCTGCAGGCGTTTCTTTATTTCACTTAGTATAACCTTCCTTTCTTGCTAAGTGTTTGTTATATTGTTGCCGTACTCAATGCGTTCTTTGAGCATCCTGATCACCAGTGTTTTGAACTCTGCATCTGATAGGTTGGTTATCTCCATTTTGTTTATTTCTTTTTCTGGTATTTTGTTCCGTGTTTTCATTTGGGCCATATTTCCATTTGGGTCATATTTCTTTGTCTTCTCAATTTAGCAGCCTCCCTGTGTTTGTTTCTGTGTATTAGGTAGAGCTGCTGTGACTCCCTGTCTTAGTGGTGTGTCCTGTAGTCGAAAAGGAACCTGTAAATTGTGTGGGGTTGAGCCTGAGGTAATCGCTAGGGCAATACAACCCACTTAAGCACTTTGTGGCTCTGTGTGGGGGGAGGGGCTTGGAGTGGGGACAGTGCTGCTGCCTACTAGCTTCTGGGGGTTTGCCCTGCACTCACCCTATTTCCAGTCACTTCACTTACTCCCCATATGCACCTGCGCTCTTCCAGCTGTTGCCCTGCTGCTGCTGAATCCAGAGGGAGGGGGTTTGCGTATGTTCTAAGTCTGTGCAGGTCCTTTGAGCAGAGTCTCCTGAAGCCCCCACTGGTTTTTCCAGCCAGAAGTTAGGGGATTTATCTTCCTGGTGCTGAAACCCTGGACTATGCGATCTGTCCTGGGGCTGGGATTGCTTGCTCCCAAGGTATATGTGGTATTCACTGCGAGTGAATGTGGGACTGCCCATACCACCGCCCCTGCCTCTCCACACCATATCATGTCTCCACACCCCTCCTCCCATCTCCGCATCTTCACCCCTCCTGCCCATCTGAATGAATGTGGCTTCTTTAAATCTTGGCTGTTGGACTTTGATACAGCTCGATTTTCTATTGGTTCTGGGTGTTATTTGTTTCGAGGTCTAGCTGTAATTCTATGTTTGTGCAAGAAGGCGAAACATGTTTACCTATGTCTCCATCCTGACTGAAAGTCTCTGTGTTTTTCTTGAGTCAGTTTCAATAGTTTGGTTTTTTTCCTAGGAATTTTTGTTTTATTTAGGTTACCTAAGTAGTTGGTGTACAGTTGTTTATAGTATTCCTTATATTTCTGTAAGGTCAGTAGTGATGTCCTTCTTTTATTCTTGCTTTTGGCAACTTCCTTTTTTCTTTGTCAGCCTAGCAGAGGAAATTTCAATTTTATTAATCTTTAATAAAAAACTTGAACTTTTGGTTTTGCAGGTTTTCACTATTGTATGACTAGTCTCTATTTCATTTATTTCTGCTCTAAACTTTATTATTTCCTTTCTCCTGCTTGCTTTAAGTGTACTGTGTTCTTTTTCTCCATTTTCTTAAGTGGGGAGGAGGATAGGTTATTGATTTGAGATCTTTATATGTTTTTTTTTCTGTTCCTTCACCACTGCATTCTGTTGTTTTAAATATGTATGTGTGTGTGTGTGTGTGTGTGTATACATATACATATATATATTTAGTAAACCATTTTTTATTACCTTTCCCTTTTAATTGTATATTTTTGATTTATTTTCTTAGTGGTTACTTTGGGGATTACATTTGACATCCTTTCTTTACAAATCACATTCAGAGTAACACCAATTTAATTTCCATAGTGTGTAAGAACTTTGTTCATTTGAAGCTCTGTTCATCCCCTCCTCCTTTGTTCTGTTATCATCATACAAATCATTTCTGTATATATCACAACCATACCAGTACCATCTTATAATTATAGCTTTATGCAGTTGCGTTTTAAATCTGCTAGAAAAATGTTATGAACAAAAATACATGAATACTGTCTTTTATATGTAACTATGTGCATATGTTTACTGGTGGTCTTTATAGTCTTCTTGGGTATTCAGGTTACAGTATCATGTTCCTTCATTTCAGGCAGAAGGACACCCTTTAGTATTTCTTGTAGGGCAGGTCTGCTTGTGAGAGGGCCTCTCAGTGTTCAGGTACCTGGGAATGTCTTAATTTTACCTTCAATTCGAAGGATAATTCTGCTGGATTTGGTAGCCTTGTTGGCATTTTTTTCTTTCAGCTCTTTAAAAAATACATCATCCTCCTGTCTTCTGGCATCCATGTTCCCCGACGACAAGTCAGCAGTTACTGAGGACTGCTTGCATATGACGAGTCATTTTGCTTTTGCTGCTGTCAAGGTTCTGTTTGTTTTTGGTTTTGATAGGTTACCCATTACCACGTGTCTAGCTGTGGATCTCCGAGTTATCCTGCCTGGAGTTCACTGAGCCTCTCGAATGTGTACGAAGGGAAGTTTTTCAGTCATTACTTTTTCAGTGCTTTTCTCCGCCCTTCTCTCTCCGCCCCTGCTAGGACCCCAGTTTTGCACACGTTGGCTTTCTGCTCGTGTTTTACAGGTCTCTGAGGCTTTGTTTCCTTGTCTTCATTATTTCCTCTTTCTGTTCCTCAAATCGAATAACTACAATCGACCTGTCTTCAAATTTGTTCATTCTTTCTTCTGTCTGTTGACTTGTGCTGTTGGTCCTCTCAGTGAAATTTTCATGTATATTAGCGTATTTTTAAAATTTAAAATTTCCGTTTGACTCTTCTTAAAAATAATTTCCTGTCTCCTTGTTGATGCTGTTTATTTGGTGAGACATCACTCTCATATTTTTTTCTTTAGTTCTTTAGGCAAAATTTCCTTTAGTGGACACACTTAAAATACCTGATTTAACAGCTTGCTTAGCGTAGTGGTCGGCTAGTGATTGGACAGCTATTTTCTTAAATTTCTTTAACTGATAAGTCCTCCACTCTTTTGCTATTGGTGTATGCGTGTACTTGGGGTATGCCTTCAATGCTCTGGTAGTTTACAGCTCTGCCTTAGCCTCTGCTTCCTGTTGATGAGCCAGAGGTGGGAGACCAGGGCCTCCTCACGCCTCTTCTGAGGATAGGCCCAGCCCTGTGCGTCTGCGCAGCTTTCTGAATTCCCAGGAATATGTCAGAGCTTCCCGCAGCCCTCTACGGACCTCTCATTCTCTAGATTTTTACCTGACGTTTTTTGGTCAGTTTCCTGTTCGTCCCAACTGGTATCACCACCTCAGGGCATTGTGATGTTAAATCATTTCTATTTCTTTGGGAAAAACCCGGGGATAGGAATTTTCTCCCTTAATATCTATTGTGTTAGGTCAAGTAAAGTAAGTGCTGTAAATGGGACTTTCCCATGGAGTTGCCAGACGGTAGTGATAATCCTCTGAAGATGGGGCTTTTTGGGGAGCTCCAGACCCACTCTGCTCTCTCCAGGAGCTGGCGGGCCACTGGTTTTCGCAACCGTTGTGTTTCTAAAGCTGCTGGCTTTCCAAGGCGGCTGCAAAAGGTAGGGGAAGGGAGATGGGAATAAGGCAAATTCAGATGCCACAGGGCTCGCTGTTCTAGATGATAAACCTTTTTTTTTTTTTTTTTGCTGTTGCTCTTGTTGTTCTCTGGAGCACCATTCTGGAAGTGTTTCTTCTTCCTGTATGATTTTAATATTGGGACTGCTTTGGAGACACAGATCTTAGACCAGAAAGCTTTTTGGTGAGCACAGAATCAGAAAAATGGAAATGGGTGTGCTAAAAGGATACAGCTAGATGATTAAGTCTGACACTTGTTTCCACTCCGGGGAAATTGATATTTATGTCACCGGGAAAATGTTACACTTCATATTTTTATGTACAAGAGCCAACATGAGATATTTCCCTTAAGCCTTGAGCTCATGAAAGATGGGAAGGTACATTTGCTGCTGATAATAACATCTGAGTGGAGGTCTCAGCTTGGAAACCGAGTAAAGGCAGCAGAACAGAATCACAGCCGTGGTGCTTTGGGGTTGACTGGTCGGTAGTGAGCCCTTGGCTACAGACCGTTGAGATCCGCTAATTGTCAACTTGCTACTTGAAGTGCGGCTCGGGCATCACAGCGTCAGCACCACCTGAGAGCTCCTTAGAGATGTCGAATCTCAGACCCCACTTCAGACCTACCACATCAGAGTCTGCATTTTAACAAGGTGATTCACATACTCACTGCCATATGCCTCTAGTGTGCTTACATCTTGTGTCGTTGTCCTGGGAAGATTCCTGCAGTTGGCTAGTCTCATCTGTTTTATGTTGATTTTTATCAACTTGAATCTCAGAAACATATTATCTTCTTCCCTAAAATTTCAGCAGATACCATCTTTGTGCGGTGTTGTCCTTGTGTAGTTCTTTATAGGGAAGATAGAGAGTTGAACTTTAAGGATATCAGAGAAGGAGAAAGCTTGTGTGAGCTGGAATGGCCCAAAAAGGCATTATTTGAGTTGGGTTTTGAGGAAAGGGAGGGGAGGAGGTGAGTACATGTTGGGTAGGTTGAAAGAACATGGGCCTACCTGCAGTGGTGGGGGTTACTTATCATATGTGGTAGATCTCCAAACTGGAAAACTTTGGAGGGCATACATTATGTCATAAACACATACACACACACACGTGTGCACGCGCACACACACATACATATATAGAGACACATACACACACATACATATTCTCAGTGACTGACCTCGAGTGGATGCTCTATCAATTCTTTGTAAACTGAACAGAGGGAAGATTAGCTTAATTGGAGGTGAGAGATTATATAAAAGTTATGAGAATTGATACAGAATATGCCTAGATGATGGGGGCCTTAAATGCTTCCTAGGAGTTTTATTTAAATGTGTCGGATAATTTTCAATAAGGCATGAAGGGATGGGAGGAACCTTATTTGGAATGTTAGTAGAAAAATGCTTAACAAATTAAGTAACCGTGTTCAAACTCCAGAAAATAAAGCCCTCCAAAATCTTCTTGGCTCTTCCAGATGTGCAGATGTTTGAGTGAGAGTGTAGTGTAGGAATCACACATTATGGAGAAAGAAAATTGGAGAAAAAATGATAGCAATAGCACTCTTCAAATATTTTGTTTGTTGTAGGATCTTAAGCAGGGGAAGGGCATGTGAAAAAGCGGTGTTTGAAAGTGATTAAAATGCAGCATAAAGTGAGGCGGATTGGGGAAGAGACCAGCTAGGGGGTTGTTTTCATCATCTAGGGTTGAAGGCAGGTGCACGGAGGCCAAGGTAATGGCAGAACAGAAGATACTTGCACAGGAGGCTCCTGGTATTACAAAGGAGAGGAATCTTATCAGGCAGTTTGGCTCTTACATTAAAGCAAAAGAAGAAAGAAAAAAGAAGGCACATGATATAATAGTGGTAATAACAGCCGTTCTCTACTGTTCTTATAAAGCAATGGCGAGGAGCCAACGAGCTAATTCTTGTAAGTTGCGTAGGTAAATCCCTGGCACATGGTAAGCACTCAATATAGTGTATGTTAGCCATTAGCTATTGTTTCCTGGAAGGAAGCACCTCCTGGTGCTGTCAAGTAGCACTTCTGCTCCTCAAAATCAGCACCCAAATCGTTACTTCTTTGTAATAGATGCTTAAAAAATGTTTGATGGAAGAGTGGATGGGAAAGAAAATATCTCTTATTGTAGGGTATATATACATACCATAGATTCTAAATAGAATTGTGTTTAACTGTCAGTTTCTTTATAATATAATTCCCCAGTGGAAGATTGGGAGAAAGGGGTTATCTGTCATTTTTGGCTCTCCAGATCAGCTTTCTCTCTTTCCCTCTCTCTTCGCCCACCTCCAGCCTAACGTATTCCTAGCTCTGTATGTACTCATGACTCCTGGAAGCCAGCTCTCCTTGTCTGTGTGTTTTACAGCAGATGCTCAGTAAATAATGTGTATTAATTGGTAAATCAATGTGTCTGGACCTACGGCACACACCTCGAAGCACGACTGTCACTGAGGAAAATTCCCTCTTTTCTGCCATATTTAACTCAGCCTTTTTCAATAGTCCATCCTCTCTGAATGATCCCTAAAGTGTTTGGTCAGCCAATTCAAAGAGCTGTGCTAAACGTTATTTTGTATGGCTGAGATAACATTAAACTCCACACTTGTACATGAGCCTTCATCTCTGGAATCTCCGTGGTTATTTGACAGAATAATTGAAGTGAGGGGGAAAGGATTGAGTGGTTCATGTTTCACCTACCACTAAAATGAAACGTTCTCCTGAGCAAGAGTCAGGAACTTTTCCCACTCTTGTCACTATGTGACAGCAAGCGGCAGAGTGGAATTAAAATAGAGAGTTACCCAGCATCTCTTTCCCCGAAACTAAAAGTCCTTTCACTGCTTCACCAGAGCATGCCTGGGTTCGAAAAGACAAGTTTCCGTGCAGGGTGGCAGCTGATTTTCACACTTCAGGAGTCTCATCAGGAGCTTAGAACTTCTAAGGGACTTAGTTTCCCTTGGAAAAGTCTGTAGAAACCTGAAGTCCAGCTCTTCTGATGTCTTTGGGTCCTCTAATTGAAGTTGGTTTGCCTTTTGCCTTTAAACAAGCCTTTTGTTCATTGCTTAATAATAACGAGTCTTTTGGAAGAGATTTGCTGCAGGGATTTTTGAACGGGGTGGAGAATCTTTCTATATCAGGGCCACTGACTCACCAGAAAGATTCATCAGGCGCAATTAAGAAAGAGCAACTTAAGTTCATTGGAGAGGGAATGCAAAACCATTAAATAAATATACTTCTAGCTCGTATCATGGCCAGTTGAGGAAGATGAGGGAGGAGACATGGGGGATTGAAGTAGAATGGGTTAGAAGAAGGAAAGAAGGAGGGACAAACGTGCACCCAGAGGTGGACAGATGCACATCGGAACAGAGCGCGGGGAGGAAGTTTGGGCTCTGAGACAGGAGTTACTGAGGTGAGGGGCTCGGCCCATGCCGTGCCCGCCCGGACTGGTTTCTGTGCTAGTGGGTGCTTTAAGCATTGCTCACAGCTCCTTCGACAGCCGCGTGCTGGGGGGATTAAACCATTCTTTGGATGGCAGCAACACTGACCCAAGCGATGCCTCTCTGAGAGAACAGGTAAAATTCAGTCAAGGCTTGGAGGTTTGCCTGCCTCCTTGAAGGGAAAGCAACTGATGCTAATTGAATCTGTTCTCTGTAGTACATGTTCTCCATAGGTTATTGAATTTAATCCTCAGCAAAGCCAGCGGCTGGCCCTGTTATGACCATTTACAGGTGACAAAACAGTCACAACGGTGATTGAACACCTCCAGTCAGTGGAGAAGCTGAAGGTTGTTCACCAGCCATCCCTAGTCCTACCTTTTCAGTTTCACCAGCTGCATCCAAGTCTCTTTCTAGAACTTAAAGGAACTACAGAAAATCGTCCAACTTTGCAAATTGGTTGAACTTGCTCCAGGCTTCAGGCTGATAATAATTTGTTTTATTGAATAGAGATGCGTCACCCGGCCCCGTGCCAGCCAGCTGGGCTTTCATACCTCTAAAGTAGAACAGGCTCGAGTAGGTGGCAGGGAGCACTGCACCTACCCTTCTCTCACAGATGGCTTTCTGTTTGGCTTTTGAAATTCTTGCGGGAGGGAAGTTCCCCCCGTCTCCCAGAAGCTGGCTGCAGTCATTCCCGGAGCCAGTCTTAGGATCGGCAGCACCGCTGCCCCTCCCCCGTGCCTTTGGGTTCAGCATTGTGCCAGGGACCTGGCTTTCCTGCTGGGCCAAAGCCGGTGGTGTGGCCTTGCCTGTGCTGTGCAGAAGCTGAGTGTGCAAGGAATTCTCGTGAATAAGGAGTCAGCGGACCACAACCCGTGGGCCAGATCCTGTGGGCTATTTTAAATAAAGTTTTGTTGGAACGCAGCCATACACATTGTCTGTGGCTGCTTTTGTGCCTGAGCTGCAGTCACTCTAGTAGTCGTGACTGAGACTGCAGGACCTGCATAGACAAAAATATTTATTACTGGCCCTTAAAAAAAAATGTGTGGCCCCTGCTGTAGTTGAACAAGTCACCTAGAGAATTCTCGAAGGGAAAGGGAACATGGATGCAGCCAGTGATGGTGTTACTTACCTGTAGTAAATACTGTGGGGGCCTGTCAGAGATCATATTTTCCCAGTGTTCCTTGCTGTGCTTGGGGGACTCCAAAAAGGAGAGCTCTCCCGGTGGTCTCTTGTTGAAAGAACTCCTTGGAACAGGGATTGCGAGTTCTTGGTAGGAACGTTGCTTGTGCGTCAGAGAGCTGTGCCTCTCTCTCCTGGCTGTGGGTCGAGTTCAGCGAGTTTGGAAATTGTGACTCCTCGCAGCCCTGCAGGCAGCCAAGTGTTCCAGCTGATGTTTTGTGATCTTTTTTTTCCATCATTTAAAAATAAACTTTGTAGAATCTTTCTTTTTTTCATGGCTCTCTAAAT
This sequence comes from Mormoops blainvillei, assembly GCA_004026545.1. Classification (NCBI taxonomy): domain Eukaryota; kingdom Metazoa; phylum Chordata; class Mammalia; order Chiroptera; family Mormoopidae; genus Mormoops; species Mormoops blainvillei. Next base: position 40,108 of record PVJD01004267.1, read on the forward strand.
ATTCTGTTTTGAAACATTTCATTATCCCAGGTTATTTATATGGAAAGGTCTGGTAATGTTTCTGTGAGAGTCTGTTATTTATTTCTTTGGCTAAATTTTATCTTATATTAGGGGGAGGGCTGAGGTTGGTTACTATGGCGATATTCTCAAAACTGCAACAGTCTTATTTGGGATGCAAAAGCTATAGTCATTCTGGTGGGAGGGTAGCAGGGTTAGTGGGTGGTAGTCTTTTTATTTTTGTTTTATATTTTTAAAGCAAACCTCTCCCACTTCCAACCCTCTTGCATCCATTTATTTTAAGTTTTGCAGTGTAGGGTACTGGAATGAGAAATGAAAGGGAAAAAAGGGTGCTCTGTTTCCCTCTCCATTATTTCTGTAGTCTCTGTCTGCTCTGTTGGTAGGGATACCCTGTTTCCTCTCTGATCTTTTATTCATTTATGTATTCATTTACTTACCAAAACTTATAATGAGGGCTAGAGATGAATAAGCTAGAGTCCCAGTTCTCGTGTCTTCTTTTAAGTTACAAATTCCTTGAAGTCATTCATTCATTGCACTTAATTCAGTTAAACCAATATTTATGACTGCTTGTTCGATACCAAGCTTGCATCATGCTGGAACACAGGAAACAAAGAACTTTGTCCAAAAAAAAAAAAAAACCCGCAAAAAAACAAAACGGTGTTCATTGGGTGGCACCCAATGCCACCCATTGGAAGGGCAAACAGGCATGGAGGCGATTAAAACTTGATCGGTGCTAACATGGCGCCATGTCACACACTTAACTGTCCGGCCTGGAAAGCATAAGAAAGATTTTATAGGAGAGGTGATATCTGGACTCATTTGAAGACAAATAGGCATTTTCCAGGGAAGGCACGGAGGGTGGGTAGAACATTCCAAGCAGCCGTGGACCGGCAAGAATGAGGCATGGTAGTGATGGAGTCCTTGGCTGTGCTCAGATCTTCAAAAACATGCAGATGAGTGGTGCCTGAACAGGCCAGAGACACAGGCTGGGCCCAGCAAAGAAGCTATGTTTGGGAGGTTGACGTTCACATACTGGATTTGGGAGCCACTGAAAAGGTCAGGCAGGGGAGCAACTCGAGTGTTCTGGTTTAGAAGGATCTTTGTTGGTGGTGCCTGGGGTGTTAGAGATTGAAGGGAAAAGAGCAGATTGGATTGGGAAGACGCAGGGATTTGTAAAGACAGCGAGGTTCATAGTGAGTTTAAGATGAGCCCCTACCGAGTTGGACTGTCTAGCAGGCAATTGGAAATGTGGGTCCGGAAGTGAAGGAAACGTGGCGAGAGCCAGAGCCATGGGCATCGCTCGAGAGGGCTCGTGGGCACGGGGGCAGCCGGAGGAGCAGCTGGTCACCAGCGCGTCCCTGCAATGCCTACCATGAGGTCTCACTTTTAGTAACTGATTAATAATTTAAAAAAAATAGATTTAGAAGTATTGATGTGATCAAAAGAACTAGAGCCATTAGACAGATTCAAGATTCACTGGTACGATGGAAATGTTAACACCTGGGATTACTAAACTCCATGCGTGGGGAAAAAAATATAAAACACCCTGGTGTTCTCCCTCCATTCATTCTCTAAACCTGCATGGTGGGACATGTCCTGCCCTGGCACTGCTGGTCGCTGTCAGGTCACAAAAGAACTTTAACTTGCGAAACACTGTGTTAATTCAGTAACACTAGGGGTAGGTAATAAAAAAAAACCTCCAGACTTGATCTAGATAGAATTGAGGCCTCTTCTGTCTCTGAACTCGGGCCTGCCGAAGGCCTGCAGCCCGGGAAGAGGGGATTGGCCAGCTGCATCTCTCCTTCTCCCCAGTGCTCTTTCACGCCTGACCTCTGGGCAGACCCCTCGAAAGCTGAAGTTGCATGGGGAGAGAGGAGGAGGGAGGCAACAAGTAAATTCTTACTTGAGTAGTAATGAATTGTTTTTCTCATGTGCGTGCTCTCTAAATTTAGCAGCTGACTTTTCCTTGGAGCTCTTTTGTGGGTTCGTTGCAGAGTCCCCGCCCCGGTGGCTCAGGAGCGCCTGCTCGCAGTTCCTTAAGAGGAGGGCGGCGCGTTGCTTTCCTCGCCACCCATGCGCACCCCTGAGCCTCCCGGTACCTCCTCCAGCTAACCTTTGCTGTGGTCTTTCGGCGAGAGCACCTAAGCCAGTCCTGAGGTGCGTATCTCTAGCATGTAGTTCACACCCCACACCTTGTTCCGTGGGAGACACTCAGCAGCATCCTTTGCTTCTCCAAAGTCTGGGAGGGCAGCCACCTCCCCTAGATCCATCAGCAAAGCCAGCAAACCCGTCTCTGCTTCCAGATTTTGGGTGTGAATCAGACACAAATCTACTCTTCTCCCAAACTTCATGAAATGCTGAGGACAAGGGTTAAGCCCACTGTCTACCTCTTAAAGCCCCCTTGCGCTTGATTTGAGGTGAGGAGGCAAGAATCCCTAACCAAGCACTCCTTAGTTGCAAAGATGTGGACGTGGCACATCAACAGCCCCCTTGAAAGCTTCCTGCAGGAATGCCCAATTTTTGATCCTTTTATGCCCTTGCTGTGCTTAAGGAAGTATGAGTTTTGTTAACAGTTTATAACCTAACCTTCTTCGGTAAATTTTGCAAGTGGTCTAACTCCTCTTTTAAAATGTATCTCTTGTTTCTCGATGCTTTGGGAAGAATGTTCATGGAAGTATCTTGTTACACATGTATAATTTCTCTCCATTTTTTAAAAACTTCCCCACCTTGTTGGGGAAAGGATTTTGTTACATGGAGGCTTGGGTGGATGTTTTCAGGGTGGAACGAGGCCCTGCCTGCGGGGATTTTGTGCGCACCTTCCATGTGGACAGGGAAGCTTAAACTGAGAAGCTGTGCATCCAGCAGGAACTCAGTTTATAACGCTTGACCTCCTCTATGCTACTGACTCACAGATCTGTCTTTTTGGCCCCGACTTTTCCTGAGATGCAGACCCATCTGTCTGAGCACTTACGCACTTAACTCCCATCATTACCCCAAATCCCACTCCCCGGTTAAACATCCAGTTCATCTTCATATAATTTCTCTGCAGTCTTAATAAATGGTGCTTAGAAAATCCACCTCAAGTCAGGAATCTGGGAGTCATTTATGGATTCTTAAGGTCTTATGTGCTGTGGGTGGCCCCTTTAGCAGTCTAGGGATATCTGTGATACCTTTCAAAATAGCGTTTTAAGTGTAGGGGATGTTATGGAAACTAACAATATGGACAGACAGTTCTGCTGTGGATAATTTCTGTGCACTGTCCCCTTCCCCTCACCTGTCACGCTGCTCTGGCGTCAGTCACCAGTTACCTCCTGGATAGTAGTCAGGCTGGTTTCATCTCGTCTGACTTCGTTGTTACTTTGTAAGTTCGATCCTTTGTCAACTCTTACCTGAATTACTACAGTTAAATTTGAAGACGAATTTATACTGAAAAATTTCAAATATGTACAAAGTAAACAAAATAATATTATGAACTGTCCTGTAACCACCACCAGGTTTTGACAGTTATCAACGTAATACCTCAACCCACTTTCCACTCCCTAGTTAATGAGAATGACTTCCTAGGGTTTTATACAAGTGAAATTAACAAACATTGAAAAGCATAAATCTTAGATGAACAATTCGGATATGTGAACCCACACGTGAACCCTTCACGGGGTGAACCCAGACCTCGGTGAAGGCACAGAGCACACCCGTTGCCCTAGGAAGATGGGGGACACTTCCAGCACAGGGTGCATGGGTTCCTGGTCCCTTCCCAGGCCCTGCCGCATCGCACTCTCTGGCCCTCAGAGGCGACCACTGTTCTGATTTTTTTTCACCTTAGTTTAGTTTTGCCTGTGCTAGATTGTCACATAAATGGAATCGAAGAGTGTGTATTCTTTTGTGCCCAGCATCATTCACTCGGCGTAGCACGTACGAGATGCACGCGTGTCGCGGGCGGTAGGAGCACTTCGCTCCTTATTATTGCTGAGCACTATTCCGTTATATGAATAAACCACAGTTTGCCTGTGAATCTCCTGTTAGTGGACATGTTTATTGGTTTTGATTTTTTGTCGATTATGAATATATTTGCTCCGAACATCCTTAAAGTGTTTTTGTGGGCATGTGTTTCCATTGCTCTTGGATAAAAACCTCGCAGTGGAATTTTGGGGTCAGTAGGTAGGTATATGTTGACTTTTATATTAAAAAACCTGCTAGACAGTTTTTTAAAAAACTGCCAGTTCATTTACCACTATCAAAGTATGAGAGTTCTGGCTCTATAGCCCACTGACCTTTGTGTTGTAAGTCTTTAAATCGGACCATTTTCGGGGGGGTTCATAATGGTATCTCTCTGTGGGCTTATTTTGTATTTCCCTTGTGACTGATGATTGGACAGTCGCAGCTTTTGTGCAGTGTCTGTTCAAGCTCTTCTTGTGCCTACTTTGTTTTTCTAAAATTGAATTTATTGGGGTGACATTGGTTAATAGAATTATATAGGTTCCAGGTGTACAATTATACAGTACATCATCTGCATATTGTATTGTGTGTTCGCCACCCCAAGTGAAGTCTCCTTCTGTCACCATTTATCCTCACTTTACCCTCTTCTGCTCGCCTCCCCGCTCCTGTCCCCCTGGTAATCTCCATACTGTGTCTGTGTCTGTGAGGGTTTTTTTGGCTTAATCCCTTCACCTTTTTCACCCAGACCCCCAAACCTCGCCCCTCTGACAGCTGTCAGTCTGTTCCCTGTATCTGTGGGTTTGTTTATATTTTGTTTGTTAATTTATTTTGTTCACTAGATTCCACATAAAAGAGAAATCATATGGTATTTGTCTTTCTGTGACTGGCTTATTTCACTTAGCATAATGATCTCCAAGTCCATCATGCTGTCCCAAAAGGTAAGAGGTTTTCTTTTTCACAGCTGAGTAGTATTCTATCATGTAAATGTACCACAGCTTTTTTATCCACACACTACTGGTGGGCACTTGGGCTGCTTCCAAATCTTGGCTCTGGTTAAATAGCACTGCAGTGAACATAGGGTGCATATATTCTTTCAAATCAATGTTTCGGGTTTCTTCAGATAGATTCCCAGAAGTGGAATCGCTGGGTCAGAGTTCTAGTTCTGATTTTTTGAGGCAACTCCATACCGCTTTCTATAGTCTGCATTCCCACCCACAGTGCACGAGAGTTCCCTTTTCCCCACATCCTCACCAGCACTTGCTGTTTGTTGATTTATTGATGATGGCCATTCTGACAGGTGTGAGGCGATACCTCATTGTGCTTTTAATTGGCATTTCTCTGATGATTAGTGACACTGAACATCTCTTCATATGTCTGCCGGCCATCTGTCTGTCTTTTTTGGAAAAGTGCCTATTCAGGTCCTTTGCTCATTTTTAATTGAATTTTTTTTTGGGGGGGTGTTAAGTTAAAAAAAAGTTTTTCTTTTCTTAGCTTTCACCTGTAGATCTGTGGTCCTTTCAAATTAATTTTCAGGCATCTGTGGGATGTGAGCTCGAGAGTGAGATCTGTGTCTTTCTTACCTTTGAATACCCATCACCTAGTATCCCTGGTCCAAGGAGGAAAAAAGGAGGACGGATGGACTTTGTAGTCAGATTGTGGTGGTTTTGTGAATTTTAGGTATACCTGACCATCTCAAAATATTTTCCCTCAGTTCTCTTGCTTATGACCCTGGATATTAAAATGCCAACCTAAATTAATACTATAAAGTTGGAACTACAGAAATTCCTCAGTTATCCTGAGGAGAGCCTTCCAGAAGCCTCAGAAAATGCACCAAGTCAGGATTTAAAAATATATATCTTTAGCAATCCTTTAAAGATAATGAAGGATACCCGTGAATAGAAAGCAGTGTCAAGATAAATAGTCAATGATGCAAATAGTTTAGCTATTGAGATGTGATTTAGAATTTTATGGACAAGAAGGAAAAGGCTGATTTATGGTTTCAAAAATTAAGCAGCTGGTGAAGATTTACTCTACATGGCCAGCAAGGTGACACAGGGCAACACCGAGGGAAGCTAGACCTGTGCTGGGCTCTGGATGTCACCTGCCTCTGTGACCACTATTGAACAGTGCCTTTGGGTGACTTGCAGACTCAATAATTCCAAGTGAAGCAAAGTCTTTAAATAGGTTAACAATTGATACAGCTCTTCCAGTGCATAAGATCTGCATGTCAGCTTTCCGTATATCCCACACACATTTAATTCATTATGTGTGTCTATATTTATTTGTGTGTTTGTATATAGACAGCATTTATGCATCCACAGACCCAAGTCAAAGACACAGCCAGGAAGGCAAGAAAGGGGAGTGGCAGAGGTGCCTCGGTAGCAAGTGAGGGAGCAAAGACTGCAGCTCCAAAGAAGTGTCGGTATTTACCTGCCTGGAAATGTTGACCTGCCTGTCAAATTCTTGGAAAATTTCTTGAGCATTATTTTTGCTGTTTGCTCAGGGTCCTTCCAAGGATGCTTGGCATTTTTCTGAGTGTTAAAGATCACAAACTTCTCTGCTTGACCTTTGAACTGGTTTTTCTTCCCAAAATGAGAAGAACTAATCTTCAGTGGACCATACATTTTTAGGAGTCAGGAGTTAAAAAAAGAAGAAGAAAGAAAGAAAGAAGGAAGGAAGGAAGAGAGAAGTGAGTCAGAGAACTTCTGCCTGTGAGTCTGAGTCAGCTTAGTGTGCTAAAACAAACAAAAAAAAAATCAAAAAAAGGAAAAACACAACACAAAAAACCCGTATGTGGAGACCTGCCTGGAAAAACTGCTGAATGGAAAGACTTGAGTATCGTTTATAGACCTGGTGGCAGATGAAGAATTTTCATGTCTTTTCAGCAGTGGTTAGCAGCCGCTAATAATGCGCCCGTGACATCACAGAAACCTTGACTCGTGCCCGGCCTTCTCGTGCTGTAGCCCATCCCACCTCCTTTTCACATAGGACCTCAGCACAAAGGCGTGGGTGAGAGAAGAGCAGGGACTGGGGCAAGGTGGCAGGCCACCGTCCCTCACAAATCAGGTGGTCTTTTTCGAGGAGATGCCATTTGGGAAGCGCGGCCTGTGAGAGCTTGTCTCTACCAGCAACTTAGGCATGTGGGACCGCTGGAAAGAGAAACACCGCCGGATGGGGGGAAGGTTGAGTTCAGCTTTATTTTTTACTGCGTGTGGGTGTGGGGAGAGGGGAGGGTGATGGTAAACTTGTGCGTTGCAGGGGCATGAACGCAGGAGAATATTGGATGCAGCCTTATTATGGACGTGCGCATCAAGGTGGACATTTAAATTTTATTTGCAGTGGTGGTGGGTGGGGGCCCTCCAGAGTTGGGGATTTGGTGTAATGGAGACTGCACCGAAGCGTCGACTTTCACTGTTTTCAGGAACATGTAACTTTCTGAGAGAAAAAGAAAATCTCCATTGAACTGACCTATTTCAAAGTTTGATTTTTAAAAAAAGCAGTTGGGAAAATTGGAGCTCAAATTAATTCCTCCTTTTTAGACAGTGAAAATGTTTTTAATGTGCTTTTTGTGTTGTTCAAATTCTGACTGTCACTTCTTTTTGGCTCAATATTGAATCTGTTGGAGAGTTTAAATGCAGCCCATGTAAAGGCCTCTATCAAACGCTATTATGTTATTGGAAAAACTGGTGATTTCTCTTTTTTAAAGTAGTGATTACCTTCCCCTTTGATGTTAGGAAATGTATCTGCTCAGGCTTCTGTGTCAGGTTCTGGGTCCTTACCCTTCGACGTGCCCCTGAGAGGTAGGTGAACATGTTATAACTGTCCTGATTCAATGGCTGTTGGAGACATCCGTCCAGGGCACGGACCCACCAGGCAACTTTCTTACACATTCTTATTACTAAATCGCTCTGTAAAACGGAATTCATTCTTCTAGAATTAAAACTCCAGGTCACTGTCAAGGATCCTCTAATGAGAACCTACTAGAATGTGAAAACATTGGCTCAAATTACTTACCCAGGAAATAGTATAAGGGGCCCATTTGAGAAAGTAAGTTTAAGTACTGAAAAAAATTTTGATGAAGCCTCATGGAAGCAGAATTACTTACTTATTTATAAACCTCGGAGGTATTATTGCCACATATAATGTCCATACACTTAGCTATGTGATATTTTTCTCCCGTTGTAAATATCTACCTTGTTGTGATAGAAAGCGCATGGATTTGGAATCAGCCTTGGGTGTGAGTTCCTTTGGCCCTGCCCTGGCTTTGGGCAGGTTGCACAGCCTCTGGGAGCCTTCGCCTCCTCACCTGTAGCATGAAAGTGACGCCTGCAGCTTAGTGTTATAGTGATGGTTAACTAAGATGAACTTTGTAACCGCAGTTTAAGCATTTGGAAAACACTAGTTTCTCCATTTTTCTTGCTCCTTGGTTGCCACATTTTTTTGCTTTTCTTTCTGAGCCTTGGGGTTCTGTGCCATTTAGGTAGAAAGTGATCACCTTGCAGTGTCTAAGGGTTGGGTTCTGTCAACAGGATTCTTCTGAACTGGTCAGTTTCTTGTCTTTTCCTGACTAACACTTGCCCATTCAGCCGCAGTCCCTGATCACTATTTTATTTTTCAGTTCCTGTGGGCTCCCTTGGACCCACTGAGGTGCCCTCACGGGGGTGTCCTTCAGAGTCACCATCTCAGGTCTTCAGTGTTTCCTAGGGGTCAGGGCACCTTTCAGGCTGACTCTGTAAGGCAGTAATCTCTTTCTCTGGCAAAGAGCGTAATAGCGTCTTCTCTGCAAGTTAATCATATTTATTCACTCTGATCCCCACATTGTCATGTCTTTAGAATTATTCCTCCCATTATGTGTTATAAATGTGGCATTATTTTTGCTTTTACTTGCTTTTGCTAATATAAAAGAAATCTCATTATAAATAGTTCCTAGGGATTTTGCAGATTATTTTATTGGTTCAAAATAAGAAGGCTGTTCCCTGGAACACGGCGCTGCTGTGGCAGACAGTTTATGGCTGTTAAGTGGGATATGAAGCGATTACCCTGCGGTCCCTCCTGTCTCGTTCAGCATGGCACCTGCTGAGAGGAAGCGACAGGGGAGGGGACCTCTGCAGCTGGTCCCCCGTCCTGCAACACTAAGAGCACGTTATCCCATCGTGACACTGACTCACCCTTCCTCTCCCCACCCCCGATGTCTAGTTCTGTGCTCTGTGCCCACTAATTCCAGGGTTGTACTGACTTATGCCTTCTTCATCGTAAAGGGAGGTGTGGGGAGAAAGCTGGTCTTGACTAATAAAAGCGTGAAAGCCGAAATGCCACCACTGTCACCACAAACAATATGTGTTTGTTGACTCTGTGAATACGACGACTTGGAATAACTGCCAACAGTGTTTCCAAATATTTGGGGGCTATTTAAGTAAAGAGACATGAATAATTTAAATCTGGCATGTTTTTCTTCCCTCTGTTTTTGCATTAGCAATAAATGTGATGAAACCTTAAAAACAAGTCCTCGTGGTTGAGAGTGGTTGCCTGTGGGAGACAGGACCCGGAGCGGATCTGGGGACTTCGGCTCTTTGTTACAAACCATTCTGAATGCTTTCTTTTTTCTTATCAGATGTATATACTACTTGGATTTTTATTTACAACTTGATTTTTTTATTGATTTGTGCGTGAGAGAGAGAAACGTCAGTTTGTTGTTCCACTTATTTATGCGTTCATTGGTTGATTCTTGTATGTGCCCTGACTGGGGATTGAACCCACAACCTTGGTGTATTGCGACAATGCTCTAACCAACTGAGTTACCTGGCCAGTTTGGATTTATTTTGATACCGCCCCTTAGGTAGTAGACTCAGTTCTACCTAAGTGCCTTGGGCCAGACATTGTGCTGGTCATCTGAGCTCAAGGATGAATAAAGAATAACTCGTAACTTGTGTGTTACTTCACAGTCTACTTGGAGAAACAGAACAGACCGAAGGCATACTTAAGTAATATGATGTTTGCTTAGAGAGAGGTAGCCATGGAGTTACTCTCTTCACTGGACATTTTATTCATCTTTTAGTTTGAATTTCTGTCTTTATAATGAGTGCATTTCAACAGCGTTCTAATGATCATCGTTTTGGTTTTAGTGGAAAAAGAGTAGATGAGACTTTATCTTAATTTCCTCAAGGTGGAAGGTTCTGGAAGGAGTCCGTGGACTACAAAGAGAGAGGCATAAAACCAGGCATGAGTTTTATTTTGCTACTTTCTCTCTGGGCATGAGTGTGCAGTTTTGTAGAGTGGTCCCAGATACAAATTGGAGCAAGGCTACCCGAGTACCGGGACTTTCTTTACTCCCCGAAGCCCAGAGCTGCCAGTTCTTATGTCTGTGCCCAGAGGCCTCCACTGCCTTTCAGTGATTCAGAGCAACCAAGAACAATGTCATCTTATTGTTAGAATGTGTTCCCCAACTTGAGCTGGAGGCAAGCCGAGTGCCTGTCTCAGGCTTAAAGTCCTTCCAGTTGTTACTGAGAAAGCGCCCAGACTCCCCCAGTGTCTGTTAAACAGACTTGAGTAAAATCTAGACGGCTTTTCAGCAGTGAACGAGGTGGCACTTTCCTCAAAGAGCGAAGCATTGCTCTGTGTATCATGAGTGTGCCAAGTCATTTGATTTTTAAATAGCACTAACATATATCCTTAAAATACCATTGAAATAAAGATTTATGTTTCGTGGTATCCATTATTCCTCTGTGTCTGTCAAGGGAAAATTTGCTCAAATTTGTACAAAAACGCTTTTTGGCATACTTAATTTTATGGGTTTGCGATTTCCACGATGCTAAAAATATCCGGACCATGTACGATGTAATGTGGATCTCGTTTTCACTAAATAAGAGGTAAATGCTCTTTTAGAGGGTTAAGAGAGTGCTGTGTGCAAAAATGAATGAACGTGATTTCAAAGGTAAAATATAAACTAAGATTGAGAGTGAAAAGCAGAATTATACCAAAATGAAAGTTGACAGTCACACAGAACCAACCTTTACTTATGTCATTTGAGGACCACCTTAACACCATTAGTGAAGCAGGTGACTGCCCATGTTCCAGTCAGTTCACCCCGAGACTCCAAGACGATATTAAATTTTTAGCAAAATTTAGAAACTCCTGAAGTATCTTATTAAAATACACCTTGGTATAGTTCATTACTTTTTACAACTAGTATTCGTTACCAACCAGGAAATGGTATGAGTTTTATCTTCCCTGACAGATTAGAACAATTCGTAAGAGCGCACTTTAAGCGCATTTCTTTGTTGAGATAACTTCCACTTTAGCACCAAAGTTTTGGGCACATTTGGGGTCAAAATCTTTTTACAGAAATTTGCCCTCAAATGCCAGAGCTGAGTTCCACCCCTGCCAGAGTTTATCTCCCGTGTTTCACGTGTTCTGACTTGTCTACCATTTGCTCTTCATTTTGCCCTTGAAGGTGGTGAAAGCGGAGAGCATGATGGTTGCCATGTGTCACCCAGAGCAGGACTCTGTGATCAGAATGATCCATCCCTGTGCATCCGCGCCGTCTTTTCTCAGAATTTCCTGACGCGGTTTCCATTTTTTTTTCTTAGAAGACACAATTGTCTTTCTTTCCCTCCTGACTTTTTTTTTTTTTAACCTGGTATTTTCATCTGCCGACATGTGTAACTGTTATTACATCATGCCTCTCAGAATACAGAATGCCCACATTTCATCTTCTGAAAGAAATACGTTTTTCTGCAAGAGTTACTTTCTCTGACAAAACCACCTATGGACTCCATCTAATAGAAAACTCAAAAGACTTCTGCCCTGACCGGCATGGCTCAGTTAATGGAGCATCACCCCCAAAAGTGAAAGGTCTCCAGTTAGATTCTTGGTCAGGACACATGCGTCGGTTGAGAGCCAGGTCCCCAGCTGGGGCATGTGCGAGAGGCAACCAGCTGATGTTTCTCTCACACATTGATGTTTCTCTCCTTCTCTTCCTCCCTTACCCTCTCTCTCTCTTAAAAAAAAAAAAAAGTGTTGCGATTACAATTGACCAGTCCTTCAGTCAAGCCACAACGCTGTGTTTTGTTTGAAAGTGAGAAGGTTTGGCCTGGGAGGTCTGAGGCAAGAATACAGGGCAGGCAAGGGGCCAGAGGAAGGGGGTGGGGGAGAACTCGGGGCACCTGCCACGCTAAGGCGCTGCACCCCTTCCTCGGGCCAGCACTCCGAGTCTGGTCCCCTCCCTTTCCCCTGGAAACATGCCCTTAGCTTACTTTTGGTTTGAAGCAGCTGCAAAAGATATTTTTTGCTCTGAGTCAGTGCTTAGCTTTTGAAGAAGCTGCTTTGTAAGAGTCATCTGTTGTCATCCCTCTGGGTTTCAGCTCCTTGTGATAAGGTTACTTAAATATGTATGTGTTTTTAAATGGCTATGAAAATAAACTGTTCACATGAATGTGCCTCAGCCCTCCTCCCCACTGTTGAGTCTGTCCCCCTGGCAGCAACTTTCAATTCTCCTAGCTATTCCATTTAGTTTTTACTTACCTCTACATGTCTAAATGCTGTATTCATGCTACTATTACTGGATTTGCCCATCGTAGACATTATATATTGTCTTCTTTCCATGAATGATAAAGTTTTAGACTAATCACAGTGTGTCCCATCTAACATATTTCTTTCTTCCTTATCTACTTACATCAAAGTTTTGGGTTAAATTAGTGATTATACTATTTGGACTGTAATATAGAACGTTATTTTTTTAATCACTCACTTTTTTTTTTAAGATTGTATTTATTTTATTTTTAGACAGAGGGGAAGGGAGGGAGAAAGAGAAGGAGAGAAACATCAATGTGTGGTTGTCTCTCGCCGGCCCCATACTGGGGTCCTGGCCCACAACCCAGGCATGTGCCCCAACTGGGGAATCGAACCGGCGACTCTTTGGTTCGCAGGCCGATGCTCAATCCACTGAGCTACACCAGCTGGGGCTGTAATATATAACATTTTAAATAACAGCTGATGTTTTGTGGGTACTTCTAGGTGCAAGACACTGTCTAAGACCTTTAGACGTGTTAACGTATCTTCATAACAACCATATCCAGTAAGTACGATTATTTTTTCTATTTTGCAGATGTGAACATTGAGACAAAGGTTAAATAACTCTCATGAAGTCACCTAGGTAGTCGTCGGTGGAGCCAGACGTCAAATCAAAGTAAATCTGGCTCCAGAATCCACTTTCCACTATTACACTCTTTTAAGTACTGTGATTTTGTAAATACTTTTCATAGAGGAGCCCCATACATACTATGACTACTTCTTTTTTTTCTTTTCTTTTTATTTCATTTTTCTTACGACTATTATTATCTTTTGGGATTCTTGTTAGCTGGAAGTTATGTCCTGAATTGATCCCCTTTCTTACCTTTATATCTTCATTATCTTTCAGCCTGCATTTTGGGAGATGGCCTGAACGTTGTCTTTTAACTCTTCTGTCGACTTTTTATTTCGTCATGTCTTGAAACCCTGAGAGCTGCTTCTTCTTGGTGGCGTGCTCCTTTGTTTACTTTCCAGTCTCTCCTCCCCGGTTGGGTATTTTGGTCCTGTCTCCCATATTCGTGGGGGTCCCCCACTGTCGGGGCATCTGTGGCTGTCAGTTCACAAATCCAAAGAGGCGCTGGAGAACTGGATGGCGCGTGCTGTAGGGAGGTCGGGCTGCTCCGTCGGGAGCTGCGCTGCCCGATGGGCTAGGACCTGCAGATCTGTGCGGCGGGAGGCCCCCCACTTGCCATCTTCTGGAAGCTTTTCCCGTGGGTGGGTCAGATTATCCAGAATAGTCTCTTCCGGACTCACTCTTGAGAACATGAGCCTCTGCAGGTGTTGTGAGAGCCAAGTTTGGGGCAGGGGACAGAAAGATCTGATGTGGGTGTAGACTTACACTCAGTTCTCCCGTTCTGGACCCACCTTGACCCTTGCACCCCTCACCCCCAGGCAAGTCCTCCCCACTGTGTCCCTAGTTCCCGAGAACTGCTTTTCCAGTTTCTCTAGAAAAAAGTCTCTCCTTTCCCGTCCGGGTGGGGGAAGCACAGTCCGCATGCTGAGGGGAGGGCAGGAGGGGCCCGGAGTACTCTCTGTGCCTTCAGGGGCGTCCACGGTACTTCTCCCGGCCCTTGGTCTTGCAGAGGCCCTCCGGTGCAGAGCGGCTTGCCTGTTCTCAGCTTTGCTCTTTGAGAATTTTGGCTTTCTTTGTTCTAATAGGTCAGTAATGACTCGCATATTCAATTTCCGTCTTCTAGAGGACTGTGGACCTTTCTTTCTTACTCCTCTCACCTCTCCTTTTCTCTCTGCCCTTGTGGAATTTTACTTTTTTCCATTTAATCACTCTCCTGACACTGCAGCTTGGGACGAGAGCAGAGGCAAACACCGTGCCAATACGCCTTACTTCACGGGAACCTATCCCACTCCACCGCTGTTGAAAAAATTCGTTTCCTGGCATTTGCTTCGTTTTCCTGTTAGGCCGGAGAAACCCACAGGAACGGATTCAGAACCTCGGGGGCTTCTTCCTCTCTTGACCGCTCCTGACGTATGAGCCCTTCTTCCTTTTCTCTCGGAGCCGAAGTCCTGAACGAGCTCTGAGCCCTTTTCTCTTTCTTCATCTGTACATGAAAGGAACAGAGTCGGGTTTCAGAAACTAGATCTGACCTTCAGGGAAATTCACTTTCAACCAGGCGTCTCCTGGCCTTTTTCTTTCAGCGGCGTTCTCTGGAAACCTTCCTGTATCACACTCAGGCACAAGTGCCTGACCTCAGCTTGAGGTGTAAGGTAACTTCTCTTAGGAACATGGGTACGGCTTTGGGGATGAAACTCTAGCAACAGAGGGTCTTTCCTTAGCCAGTGGAAGTCTGGACTGCTTTCGGGCTTCAAGACCTTCCTAGAAGCCTCAGTATCCCGCTCTGCCTACCCTTAGAGTCAGACCAGGCTGGAGGGCTACTTGGCTGAATTGTTTAATCAGTGGTGTGATTTCCAACACACAGTGGTGTGATGGAAATGATGGATTCAGCTCCATCATTTCTAAGAAGATTCCTTGTGTTCATATCTCGTTGGAGATGGTTGACAGGGAGTGGCCCTAAATTTTGACCAGGGAGCATTTCCTATAGGAATGCTCATTGGAAGACGGCTCTGGCCCAGATGAGACGAGGAATGTCCCCAGTGAAGTCATTTTGAGATTCCCAGTTCTTGGACATTCCCCAGGCAGTAGCTCTGCCAGCAGGTTGGAGGAAGACACAAATGCCGTGCCCATCAAATTTGTGACAGACGCAAAACTGGAAAGAATGGGCAATGTGGTTGGTGATGAAAATATGTCTCCCCATGATCGGGATGTGCTGGAATACTGGGTTGAAAATAACAAGGTGACCTTTCAAATAGGTAAACGTAAAATCTTATTTGGGAGTTAAAAATCAGTGGCAAGAATCGGAGGGAAGAAACCTACTGTCAGTAGTTCTGGTAGAGAAAAAGCATTTAGGTTTCCTTGGACTAAAAGCTCAATATAAGCTGCTAAATCTGATGAAGCAACAAAAAACTGCATTAATGGAACCATAATGTATTGATCCCTGGAAGTAACACCACCCTCAGTGGTTAGACGCACCTAGAACCTTGTGTTTGCTGGTGTAACTTTAAAAAAAAAAATGCTTTTATTTTATTTATTTTTAAAACTTTTTATTGTTACTCTATTACAGTTGTCCCAATTCTTCTCCCTTTCCCTCCTCTGCCCATCCCATCCCCCACTCCCACAGTCTGTTCCCACCGGTGTACCTTTTCTTTGATAGAGCAAGTAAGAGTTTGCCAGAGAAAAGCAGTTAGTAAAGGGCCTGAGGGTCTGGAAGCAATATCTCAGGAGAAACCGTTGCCGGAACTGGGTGTATTTTAATAGAAAAAAAAATACATTTCTACTTATTAGCTGCAAAGCTTCAGGCAGGTTTCCCTCCCTGTCTCAGTTGCCATCGGTGTGAGGGTGGGTGGGGAGAGCATTTCTGTGGGTGGGAGTAGGGGGTCCCTGGTAGGAAGCACTGGATAATGAGACTGGAGAGATGGGGAGGGGGCGGTGCATGGGGATGAGATTGTGAGCGTCGTTTTTATCTCAGGACCGGAATTTAAAGTTTATTCTGTGCCGAAGGTAAATTATCCGGCCACCCTGTCTATCTTCCAAACCAGGATACTGAGAGTCAAGGGGAGGTTTGTGAAATATGCCAGGACAGCAAGTGTGAGCTAGGTCTGTGGTGAGCACCCCAGGCAGACCAGGAGGACAGGCCCCCCTGGTCACGGGCACGGCTGGTGGAGGAAACTGCCTTTTGGGAGGTACTCGACCTGCCCTAGGAGGGATTTAAGCAGGGCTCGGATGAACTCCTGTAAAGGAGCATTTCTGCTTTGGGTGGAAATGACCTAAATGAACTTTCAGATCCTTAAAACCAGTGCTGTGAGTGATGTCTGTTAGGGTATATGAAACAAGTTAAGCAGAAACCATCCTGGCCCTCCCCAGACTCTAATAGGTGTGTATATCTGGCGAAAAGAGGGCGGCGAGTTCCTTCTGAATTGTGAAATGAGCCTGAAGGGTCAGATCCGCTCACCTGGAACAGCGGTTCTGGTGCGCTTCGGGGAGCTTCTCAAACACACCAGTACCCAGGGTGCCATGCTGGACTTGCGGGCTCAGAGGAGGGGGGGGCATGTTAAGAAACATGATCTGTTCTAGCGTGACACCCTTCACACCTGGGATGAGGAGCGAAACACCTCAATTAAATATTTGCTGGATCAGCGATAAGATCTGATCAAAGTCAACCCGGGAGCCATCAGTTGGCCCCTTTAGAGGCTTAAAATAAATGTTACAATGAAATGCAAACACTGAGCAAATGGCAAACCAGTCAGACAACCTGTCACTTACTTAGAGCCCAGGTTCTCGGCCCAGACTACACTCCTTCCTGGTGAGAGGTACCGCATCGTGTTTTTATCATCCTTACCGGAGACTGAAAATGGCTCTAGGAAGGTTGGAGGCCATTTTTGGGTGGGGGGAGGGCACTAGGGCCAGGCAGGCATGGCTTCTGGTGCTAGCAACGCACACGTAGAAGAGCAGCCCCTCTTCGATGGGTAGGTACCTCTGCTTTGCTTGGAGAGGAAAGTAAACACCCAAGCAGGCCAGGGAGGACCACGTCCCTCTCTTCCAAGTTCTCTGCCATTGACCGTTGAAGTCACTGCTGCGCCCTTGTGAAAGGCCAGGTTTCCCCCGTCCTCACACTAACGAGATCCTCAGTGAGCCTCTCTTGGCTGTTTGCGTTTACGTGTGAAGGCGGCTTTTCTCAGGGAGGAGGCGGGCTGCACTGTGAGGGTGGGTGACAGCGGACCTAGGAGGCTGTGCTTTCTAGTTTTTCCAAGAGAAGGATTTTATCTTGGAGCCGAGAAAGGAGTGTGAAAGGAAATTGGAGAAAAAGGTTAAATTTGCAGAGAAAAACCAATTCCCCATGAAAGGCAAATCAAAATTCCCCAACTAATTATAATATAGTTCCTATTTTTAGAGGGCTAAAAAAAGTGGCATTTTGTTCTTGAAACCTAAATATGCCTCAACAAGCAGAGACATGCAGAGAGGTTTAAAAACCCAGGGTCATGGAGGTACTGGCTCAGAAGTCGGCTCCCGTGAGGCCTGATAATCCCGTCCTCTGTGTCACACTGGAACTGATCCCGCCTGACTTGGGCTCTTTAAGAACTGAGGTCATTGAAGCCCCGGGCACCCCAGATAAGAGCTACCATACATTTCAGCATCCAAAAGCCGAAACAGCACACAAAAATCACAACAGGGATTGCAAGCCAAGGAAGATTTAAGCGTTTCCCTCACAGATGTTCCTTAGAGTGTGACATTCCTTAGAATGTCTTCAGATACGGCTGGGTTGTGTTTTGGGGAGCGCTTGGCGGAGGAGAGGGTAGCTGATGAAATAAGAACAGGGCACGGCAGGATTTACGTGCTAACCTGGGACCCATACACAGCTCACCTGCTCTTTAAACTCTTGGCACCTGGTCTGCATCGGAAAGCCGTTAGCAGGGTCTGATCCTAACAGGCTTACTTTGGCCAATGCTTAAGTCTCTTCAGGCTGTCTGTGTTGGTCTTTTTTTTGCTTTGTTTTCTACAGAGCATAGTTGCTTCCCGGTGAGACAAGGGGGCTTTCTTTGGTCTTTTAGGCATCTGGTGTGAGGTTCACATCAGGTGTACAAGGAGAGGAAGATCTGTGGATGCGTAATTTTCAGCAGTTCTTGTGAGGAAGTCCTGCATCGTAGGGCTTGATTGGTTCAGTTCTTTCTGCCATTTGACCCCTGACATTTTTCTAGAGCCTTTCTTATCAGGAATGACATGCGAAATATTAGTCCTAGAGCTTGATGAAAAGCCTAGGGACAACTGCAGCAGCACGCACGATGGCCAGGTGCCTTCGTATGAACTCACCTGAACTCTTTCCTGAAAGATAGTGTTCCTGTTCACCGTACTTTGAAAATGAAGTAGTTGACACTGAGAGAGGGTAATAGTCTTAATCCAAGGGTGAGGTGCCGCTAGGGTGATGAAGCTTGGCCTTTCCAACTCCAGAACCATGTGTGCGTGTCTGTCCGTGTGCAGTTACACCACGGTGCTTGGAAAAGTCACTGCGTGGTTGGCTAGCCCCAGTCCTTAAAGAACACTGTACTTTAGGATACCCTCCCAACTTGCAGTAACCGTAGCAGAAAGCTAGTCCTGGCCCTTTTCCTTGAGTTCTCCTGATGAGGAAGATGGAAGCAAACACCAGCCCGAGCTACACGAGTCAAGCCTTTCGTCCTAGATAAGTTACATTCCAGGTAAGTGAGAGAAGCTGTTGAATTACTGTTTGGAGTCTTTGGAGAATCATGGATGATAAACAGGACAGGAGCTGGAAAGCCGAGACAGGCACACTTTTTCTAAAGAGGTTTTCAAAAATGGGAGGACTGTAGACAAGAGCGCCTGACATTATTTCTATAAAACATTCTTGAGCGGCTCACGGAACGTCAGTGCGTAAGCACTCGGGTAGGAAAGGAGTGATCCCTCAATGCAAACGCTGTCTCACGGAGAATGTCTTCCCCGAGTAGCATGGATTCTTTTCAGAAAATTTAAGGTTGCCGAGCTCAAGGAGATTAAATGCAGCAGATATGGTGTATCTGGGGTTCAACAGACACTTGATAGTGTCTGTGTCAGGTCCTGTCACACCCAAAGCTTTCTGCAAAAGATTGATGTGTGTGAGCTGTGCAAAAGGGCAGAGTCAGGCCCTGGCCCAGCAGCTCAGAGAGCCCTTTTGATACACCAAGGTGGCAGGGTTGGTCCCTGGTCGGGGCTCGTGTAAGAATTAACCGATGAATGCAAAAATAAGTGGAACAACAAATCAGTGTCTGTCTGTCTGTCTCTCTCTCAAATCAATCAATAAAAATTTTTTAAAACAATAAAAATAAAATGACAGATAACATCATCCTGTTTGGAAGACTTCGCCAGGGCCCTTACAGTTAGTGCCTCGCAGGCGGGCAGACAGATTCCTCACGCGGACTCTGTGCGTTGAGCCCCCGTTTAAGACCTCTCATAACTTAGATGAGGATAGATAGCACGTGGAAGCCGCAGTTTCAGGTGATCTGAAGTTGGGAGGGCTGATGAACCCTTCGGATGAGATAGTAAGGATTCGAACAGCTCTGAGCGGTGGGGACAAAGGCACTACGTCCCACTGAGACCACTCTTCGTTGCTCACTCAGTGATGTTAAGCTCTCCGGTTGCCAGGGATTGGATGAGGTGCTGGAATTAGGAGATGCACACACTCTAGAAGGGAGAACAGGAGCAGATGGGACGCTGTGGCAGTGCCCTGAGGGAGGCAGGCCCAGGGGAGGAGCACAGAGGAGATGAGCCCTGCGAAGGCTTGGGCTGGGGGCGGTGGGGGTGGGAAGGACTGCTGCTGAACCAAGCAAGACCTCCTGGAGAAGGTGGTGCTGAGTAGTGTTGAAGAAGGAGGAGGAGAAGTTGTCTGTGTCGTCAGTGCTGGGGTGAGGGTATTCCACGTTCGGGGAGCGGCATTTATAATGGTCCCATAACCAGGAGCCTTGAGCGTTGCGTATAAGACAACGTGGAGACCCAATTTACAACGGCCACCAATGACAGGGAACTGAAACAGAGAGACAGGCTGCATACTTGGCTCGCGTTTCTCTTCCCTAAGCTGGATTGTAGAGTGTCACTAAAGGTTTTTCGCGTGGTTTCTGGGAGTGGGCATGGTTCTGGTTGTTTTCACCCGCGCTGCCTCATTTAACCGTCGTGATAACCTGATGAGGCAGGCACTGTAATGACCTCAGTGAAACAGGAGGAAACTGAGGCAATAGAGAGGTTAAGGAACTTGGCTAAAATCCCTCAGCTGTTAAATACCAGGGCCAAGATTTGAACATAAGTGAGAGAACTTCAGATTCCCATCTGGTGGTCCCCACGTGTTAGGGAGTACAACAGCTACAAGGCAAAACAGTGTCCGCCGAACAGAAGAACAGGGACGTGATTCCTAACCCGACTCTGCTGGGCACTTGTGCCCAGGGTGACTGCAAACCAGGAAGTAGAGATGGGAAGGGGAGGCGACTTTCCAAAAGGAAGATGGGTGGGCATCACTTAGAGGGTACTCTGAGGTTAAAAGTGGGCTTCGTTTTAAGATGAGAAATTGCGTTTGCATGCTGGAAGAGAAAGAGTAAGCAGAAAGAAATTGTTCTGTGAATCAGGAGACCGAGGAAATTTTGAATGAATTAAGTGTTCTTAATCGGAAGGAAGGCAAAAAAGGAAGGAGGAAGGAAGGAAGGGGAGGGAAAGAAAATAATAACGTTTCAGCCTCTGGGTATATTTATTAGCTTGAATGTGGTGATAATTTCACAATGTGTATTTTTATCGATACTTTGAGTTATACACTTTAAATACATGCAACCTTCGATTGTCAGTTGTACTTCAGTAAAGTGGGGAAAAGATCCCGAAGGAGGGAGGAGGAGGTAGAATCCAGAGCAGCCTGAAGGGTGTCACCTGCTGACCTGGAGGAATGAGGGGTGCAGTGGGCGGATGTCAGCGGGAGGAGAGAACCGGCTGCCATAGACTCGGACACAAGGTTCTATCCCGAGGGTCGCTCGCTGGTTGGAACTGGGGTGGCCTGACCTCCATCGGCCTGCCGGATAGCTTTTCTAGGTGTGAGCTGCTTTTGGTCAACCAAAATAGCTCTCACTAGACTTACCCCTTCTGCCTCCTTTTCTTCTCCTCTTGGTCTACACCCTTCCTTTCCAGTCACTGGGTGTTTCTGTCATGAGTGGTACTTTCCCATTTAGGAACATGAAAGAAAATCCTGCTGATAAGATCTGGTGGACCGAGGGGTGGGGAGGGAGCGGCGATTACTGCACTTGCCTCTCATCCCACAGGGAAGGATGGGCGTGAAGATGGGCGTGAAGATGGGCGTGAAGATGGGGAGGGGGCAGGCTGTGAAGGCCACGGAGGTGGGGCAGCCAGAAGGTAGGTTGGAAGAAATCAGCTTGTTTAACAAGCAAGGCAGATAAAGATTAGAGTAACCATGACAACAGGCTGCTTGTGGAGGTGCTCAGGATTTGGGGAGGAGGGAGGTGGAAGTACTTGGCTGGGTCTAAGCCCAGAGTTTTGGAAAATGCCATTTCTCCCCTCAGGGCTCTGGGCTGTTAGAGAAATCACCATAGTCCTCAACAGGGACTGGAAGGGAAAGAGAGGACAGGAGAGCATGTGAGATGGGTCCCACTGATTCAGAGGAAGGAAGCGGTCCGGGCGTGACGGGATTTCGACTGGGAGGCGCAGGAGAGGGCCCGGGAGTCAGCCTGCCCCCGTGTCTTCAGGGCACGCACGTCCTTCTGCTTAGTTCCCATCGTTTCCGCTGGGGTAGCAAAGACATCACAGCGAACCTGGCTTTTTGCTCTTTGGTCTCTCAGAGGGTCATGTTTTTCACTTGTGAACAGTGAGGCATGAGCCTGTCAAGACCCTTTTCTGAGGATGCTCAAAGTGTTTGTGTGTGTGTGTGTGTGTGTGTGTGTGTGTGGCCTCTTCACCCAGCCCAGGCCTGTAATGAGCTAAGAATTTCTCAGAAGTCTATTGCCTTTGCTATGTTGTAAACCACTTCCATAGCTGCTTGAGAATCACTATCAATTTAGAATGTAGATACTTTTAAAAATACATGAATTCAGCTGTTCCTTTCTGAGTATGCTCGAAGCACCTGAGCGGGAAATGTAAGAAATTGTCATTATTACAAACAAACTGTGCTTTTGGCTTCAGTGTCTTCTGATCACATCCTTGTGACCTCACCCATGACAGCACTGGCAGCACTGTTGAGGAGGGACATATCAGATTTTCAGCCTAGTGTCAGGTGCTTTGCAAACTTGGCTTTGAGACTCCATGCTCTTCCTCCCTTTCTAACCAGACTACCTTCCGTCAAGCTTCTTCCTGCAGAAGTAAATATTGCAGCTGCATGTCCTTAGGCCGCAGCCTGAGGTGCAGAGTGACCTTCAGGTAGATCTGAGCCCCATGCCCACCCCCCACCCCCCCATCCAGGGCCCTTAGAACCATGTTGGTGCTGTAGGTTTGGGTGTCACGGCTCTCTTTTCTGAGATTTTTGCCGTTTTGATTGGGAAGGAGGTGGTAAAGTAGATTCATGTCCATTTCCAGATCACCTTCCCAAATTAGCATGGAAAGCCCAAGCTATTGGGGAAAGAGGGCTCTTCCGCATGAAGGGAAGTTAAACAAGAGGTTCAGGACTTGAGCTCCGTGTCCTAAGCTGCCGTAAATAGCCATGAAAAGGGAAAACGTAAAGAGGACCGATTTCTCCAGGGTGCAGAGAAGATTGGCTTCAGAGCTGGAAAAAGGAAGCAGGATTTTCCAGTTTTTCTATAAGCCTAAAGCTTTTTTTCTTTTTTTTTTGAACGAATTCTCCCAGGTGGATATAGTCATCTTGTTCTTCTCAGCTACATTGTAACTCATAAACATGGAGATCTGTCCAGCAGTGGCAGAGTCCCCAGTGCCCTGGGGAACAGACTATGCATTGAGACTTCATTGGTTTAGAGAGATGTCCAAACCGGTGACTTCACTCTGGCTTCCAGTTGTCAGTACCAGCCAAGGGAAATAGAACCGTGTGTCGTGGGTGGTAACTGGCTAAGTGCCTCAAATGGAGGGAAAACAAAGGAAGATGAGACACAGGTACAACATGATACAAGGCGATGCCTTTCCTGTGGGAGCTACGTTAGGAAAATTCAGGAGGACTTGGGGAGGGAATGGAGAAATGACACTACAATAGGGTATGAAACATTGATTTACTTGCATTGTCACCCCTTGCAAATAGACCAGGGGTGTCCAACCCATGGCCCCATGGCTATGAATGCGGCCCAGCACAAAATCATAAATGTACTTAAAACATGAGATTTTTTTTGTGTGAATATGTGTTGCAATGTATTTACTGTATGACCTAAGACAACTCTCCTTTTTCCAGTGTGGCACAGAGATGCCAAAAGGTTGGACACCCTGGCCCATGTCATTGTATAGCCACACGTGCACATACAAACCACGCCCCCCCACACCTACACACCTGAACACCCACCTGTAAACTCAAATGAAACAATTTCAGTTTCATTCATTTCATTTACTAGTTCATTCATTCATCTCACAAGCGTTGATTAAACACTCACTCTGGGTGGGTACTGTGCTCTACCATGGAAAAGAGAGTAAGAATGAGAAGACCTGTTTTTATCTTTAAGGAGTTTACTGCTAGTAGGTGAGAAAGACATAAAGACATGAGACTGTGTTACAGGATGGTGGATGTTGTACAGATGAACAGGCGTAGCAGCTCTCAGAAAGGATGACTGAGTCTGTCCGGGGTGAGAGGAGGGTGATTAAGGAAGATGTCTGAGTTAGCTGGGGCTCCCCTAACTAAATAGCACAGACTGGGTGGCTTAAACAACAAACTATTTTCTCACAGTTCTAGCAGTTGAAAGCCTGAGATTATGGTTCCAGTAGGTTTTGGTTTCTGGTAAGGGTTCTCTTCCTGCTTTGTAGACAGCCACAGTCCTGCTCTGTCCTCACATGGCCTTTTCTCAGCAGGTGCATGCAGAGGGAGGGGGAGGGGGGCAGAAAGAGAGAGAGGCAGGGACAAGCTAGAGTACCTCTTCTTATAAAGACACTAATCCTGTTGGATCAAGGCCCCACCCTTATGACCTCCTTTAA